>OX453283.1:6349937-6459937 GCA_949710005.1 Ricordea florida | reverse complement strand
GTTTATTCGTCTCTTACTCATTAATTAGAATTTTTTAACGAGATATCTTGTTTGTTCAGAAGAATTCTTTTCAAGACGAAATACACTATACACTTAATGTATCGTCCTGAGGGAAACAGTTAGTTTTGTTTTCCTGAGAGTCATGAACATCAGGACACGAGGGGAAACAAAACGCACCAGTTTCCAGAGGGACCGTACATTAAGTGCTTTGTTATACATTTAGATTTTCCCTTAAACAAAATATAGCAAAAACAAACAAACAAAGACGGCATAAATGGCGGGCGGGCAACAACTGCACAATTGTATCCCGTTCGGGATACATTTGAATCTGATCAGAGACACGTGCCAAGAATCAACCAATAACTGTGCTCGTTTTGTTGAGTGAAAGTCTAGGTATATAACAAACGTATTTATTTCTCGTGGTAGATATTTTCCAGTGGACCAGTCCTCTATGCTGGCCAAGCCCTGGGCCTCATCCTTGCTGGTGAGTGTTCCAGTTAAGGTTACCGTATACCTTCGTGAGTGTCCTTCGCGAAAAAAATCATCTGCGTGCTGCTTAAAACGCAACAACCACAAACTATATATCAATAAAAAGCTAATTAAATGCACTATCCGCCAAAAATTATTTCGCTTTTATTTTTTCAAACCGCAAGGAGAGTGCATCCCACAAGCACAAAATGGCTGACGTCTCTTTGAGCGAATTTATCGTGTATGGAATTCGACCGCAGAATCTAAACTTCTGCATTATATAAATCACAAGGCACCAATCATCAACACCGTGTGAGGCTTTTTTGATATTCCCATTGGTTGCTTCGCAATTTTTCTGTCAATTTTGATGATCAAAAATTTACCGATACCTTTCACAACAATGGCCATTGCGGGAGATCAATTTTAAAAAACGGAAATCCCTGACACGGTTTTGATGATTGATGCCTTGTGAATGATATAATGCAGTAGTTTTGTTTACGCGGTTGAGTTTGATACCCGATAAATTCGCTCAAAGGGACGTCGGTCGTTTCGCGCTTTTAGGTAGCGCTCGCCTTACCATTAAGAACAATTGAAGCGAAACAATTTTTATCGAATAGAGCATTCTATAACCTTGACATTGATATGTAATTTGTAGTGGTTGTATTTAAGACAGCGCGGTAATATTTTTTTGGCTAAAGACACCTGCGAAGGTTTACGGTAACCTTAACATTTTTTGTTGTAAATGTTGTGTTATTTACAGTGCAATTACTCGATTCAAAGCCACCCAAATTTTCAGACAAATTATCCAATCACGATCGAGAATCTAAACAATAGGATCTCTACAAATGTTTTTTTTACAATATTTGAGCGAATTCTCGCGCGCTGATTGGCTAATTTTTATCGTCAATAAGAGTACAGACACATAAAATTTTAATTTAAGTCTTCATTTGACCTTTTTCGCGTTTTTTTATTGTAAAAAAACAACTTGACGATAGATTGCGTCATAACATTGTCAAAGTTTGTTGTAGATCCAATCGCCTATCGGCTCGTGGATCTACAACACTTTGACAATGCTATGACGCAATTTTATCATCAATAAGAGGACAGACGCATAAAAAACTGACGTCAATTTGTTAATTCTAGAACGACACAATACAACATTATGCATTTTAATATAATAATTTGCATAAATTTGACAGAGTATTGGACAAGTATGTCGTATCGTAATGACATTAATTGATCATCACAGTTATGCACACAACTTGAGCAGCTGTGAAATTAAAGCCGACAACACTTTGACAATGTTATGACGCAATTTATCATCAATAAGAGGGCAGACGCATAAAAAATTGACATCAATTTGTTAAATATTTCGTTTAAAATGCATATAATTTGCGTTATAACTTATTTCAGATTCTGCACACCGAGCTTTTGAGGCCGCCATGGCCGTGAAGGTGACGTACAAGAACCAGGGCCCTGTAATTCTTACTATTGACGAAGCTGTGGCGGCAAAGTCATTCTTTGATCCTCAGGCCCAAACTCTGACCAAGGGGGATCCAGATGGTACGTTAAATCAATTTTGTTCTCAGTATTTTATTTTACAGATTCACCCACAAAATAGAGAAAAGACAAAGACCCACACGGCTGGTGCTTATCCCAGTTTCTGTTACATGAAGCACCTGGGAATATCGGTACCTCCCTCCTACCCCTGGATGGGATGCTGGTGTGTTTAACGTCACCCCCCCCCCCCATCGTTTTGTGTGGCTGGTACCTATTTATACACCTATCTAAGGAAACAACACAAGTAACCCCCAGCATTGTATAGCTTGTACACATTTATACACCTGGGTGAAGAGAGACAGTGTGGAGTTAAGTTTCTTGTCTAAAGAAACAACACAAGTTACCCCCAGCATTATATCACTGGTACCCATTTATACACCTGGGTAGAGAGAGACAGTGTGGAGTTAAGTTTCTTGTCTAAAGAAACAACACAAGTTACCCCCAGCATTATATCACTGGTACCCATTTATACACCTGGGTGGAGAGAGACAGTGTGGGGTTAAGCCTCTTGTCTAAGGAGGCAAGACAAGTTACCCCCAGCATTGTATCGCAGGTATCGATTTTTTACCGCCGACTGGTTAGCTCAGTTGGTAGAGCACCAGACTACCGTGCGGGAGGTTGCGGGTTCAAACCCCGGCCGGACCAACACTCAGGGTCTTAAAATTAACTGAGGAGAAAGTGCTGCCTTTGTAATGACATCTGTAAATGGTTAGACTTTCTAGTCTTCTCGGATAAGGACGATAAACCGTAGGACCCGTCTCACAACCCTTGTTCCTAATAATCTGTGGGACGTTAAAGAACCCACACACTGTTCGAAAAGAGTAGGGGACGTAGTTCCCGGTGTGGTGGTCTATCTCTACGTCTGGTTTCATCTGACAATTCTTGCATGGGTTGGGTGGGTGTGTGAGACCATATATGGACTGATAGCGGCAGCCAGAGGCGCCTTTACATGCTGACGTCCGATCTCACCCAATAGAAGTGTAAAGCGCCTTTGAACATATTCATATGAAAAAGTGCGCTATATAAATTCAATATCATTATCATTATCATTATTATCATCGATAGGATGGAGAGAAATAGTGTGGAGTGAAGTTTTTCGTGTGATCAGGGCTGGAACTCCTTACCTTCACCTTCTGCTCGGAAGTCCGACACGCTAACCACTACACCACTGTGCATCCACGAATAGAGTAGAGGTTAAGTATAGTTATATAAGATTTCCTTACAGGTAGCAAGTACGTCTGACGATTGTTCTCTTTTGTGTATTCATTTACAGCTGCTATCAAGAGCTCACCTCACAAAGTTCAAGGCGAGATAAATATTGGAACACAATATCACTTTCACATGGAAACACAAGTGAGTGTTTTTGCTGTTTGGAGACAGTGTTAGCTTGATTTGATATCCTTTTTGAGATCACCATTGTTTGTACAACAACAACAACAACAACAAAAAAACAAAAGATAGTAAATAAAAACGTCATCCTGTTATTTGGACTCAGATCCTTCGTATCGGGGGGTTGTCCAATTCTCCGACAAATTTATGCATAGCATTGTATGGTAATGTATGGCTATACTCTATAGTATAGAGCGTTTTCACTCACGTGGCCAGCAACCATGCAAATTTTTTGGAACAAAAGAAAGTTTTTACATAAGAAAAGAGTTTAACTCCCAGAGGATTAGTTTGGAACACCAACATGGCCGCGGTTTCATTGTTTTGGAACACCAATATGGCTGCTGTGACGTCATGTGAAAACGCTCTATAACAATAGTTCAACAAGGTATTCTAGAACGACACAATACAACACGATGCATTTTAATATAATAATTTGCATAAATTTGTCAGAGTATTGGACAAGTATGTCATGTCGTGTTATAAATTCGAAGTGAGCAAAAAACGCGCGCGCGTGTCGATTTATTGAATGGTTATGTTACTCAACAAATAAAGATACCTCCACTGTTCTCTGTTCAGTTATTAAGGACGCGTGAGGTGATGAGAGAACGAAGAAGTTTAAAGGGAAACACGAGCCCCAGATGAGTGTTTCCCCCAACTTGTTGAGTGCTCTCGTCGCCTTCAAAGTACTTTATAACAGAACAGAGCACAGCGGATGCTTTTTTGTTTGTTAAATAAAGAACGTTGCTGGCGGCTTTCGGTTCAAGCGCCGGACGAAACAAAATCTAAAAGTTGATCGTAAATGAATGCGCGTTTGGTAGACAAATGTCTGTCTCTGTATTATGATTTATATTACACTTAATTGAAACATGTAGATCGGGTTTTGAGATCATATGGCTATTCACAAACAAAACAAGCACATGACTGTACCGTGACTCAAACTGTTATATAACACAAACAGCGTGTCCTTTTGTTGCATAAATCAAGTTTCTTTAACCGCTGCATCTCTCTATCTGTCTGTATCGCTGCCTCTTTATTACTTGTAGTATAACACACTTGTGGAATGAACAGAGTGTGGGAAATAAAGGGAAGAGTAGAAAGGAAGATTTACAGAGATTTAGGGAGACAGAGAAAAGTTCAGGTTTGAGTCAGGTAATTGCAGTCTAGTTAGTATGAATAATTACCAGGTTAGTTGGGGATATTTTGCATGTTACACTAAACCAGGAGCCCATCACCCGGAGCCTCCATACACACTATATCCTTGAGTCAACCTTTGCTCGTATCTTTTTATTTTTAGAACAGTCTCAAGAGAATATTTTGTTAGACGCTATCACTCAGGGTTTGTGACTGCGTGTGACGTAAAAGAACAACTTTGTTCTGATTGGACGGTACAATGCATTCGCGGGAATTCGAACGACTAAAAATAGAAAGATACGGGCAAAGGTTGTCTCCTGGGGTTTATAAGGGACATGGAGGCTCCGGGTAATGGGCTCCTGACTAAACCCAATTCTGACTGGTGAAACAGAAACAGGGTTCCTTTTGAAAATTTTATACTTTATTTTTTAGCTCGTGGAGCGTTAGCTCAAGAGCTATTGTGATGGATGAGAGAATTGGGATGTCAGGCGTAAACAATAGGATTATTATCAATATTAATTAATATTAATAATAATATTAATAATATTAATAATTAATATTAATAATATTAATAATAATACTAATAATAATAGTAATTATTATTATTAATAATATTAAAATTTTATACTTTATTTTTTAGCTCGTGGAGCTTTAGCTCAAGAGCTATTGTGATGGATGAGGGATTTGGGATGTCAGGCGTAAACAATAGGATTATTATTAATATTAATTAATATTAATAATAATATTAATAATTAATATTAATATTATTAATAATACTATTAATAATAATACTAATTATTATTATTATTAATAATATTAAAATTTTATACTTTATTTTTTAGCTCGTGGAACTTTAGCTCAAGAGCTATTGTGATGGATGGAGGAATTGGGATGTCAGGCGTAAACAATTGAATTTTCGGAACCCAATCGTCTCACGATCGTTAAAAGCTTCTTTTTTCGGCGGTCAATCAAAATTTAGAATATGCCACGTGATCTTTGCGTGTTCGGGACATGACACGTGGTTCTTTTTGCTCCACGAGCTCACCATAGGATGCCTTTGATTTTTATTATGATAATAATAATAATAATTTTGTTATTATGCGCTAATGCTCTCAGATAAAACGTGTTAACTATGGTTTTCATTGCTCTGGGCAACAACCAGTTGCCCAGTGTAACCCAGAAGCATCCTTCATTTTTTCCCTTACTTTTCTGAAAATTTTTTGTCTTCCCAACTATTATTATTATTATTATTATTATTATTATTATTATCATTACCATTATTATCATTATAATTAAAGAAAAAAATTCTTGTTTGCGTAAGCAGAGCTTAATCCCTTCAACTGTACCTTACACCAAGGGGAATGAGTCATGACACATGACCAAAAGTCTTCTAGGGTCTTTCACTTAATACTCCATGTTCAAACACTTAACTTATCCCAGCTGTTCCAAGCAATGTTGTCTTTTGCTCTGATCTTAAGGTGGCTCGATAGGCAAAAAATGGTCATGTTTATTACAATTATTTTAACCCTAAAACACTCAATAGATCCATGGCTGTGGAAACTTTTTATGTTTGGAATCACGAACAAACACCTTACATCCCTGAGGAACCACGCCCAATATACTGACCACAAACATTTCAAGCTGGTCCAAAAGTAGGTTTACGCCAAAGAAGACACAACTTTAACATCTTTCAATCCCCACGGTTTTGCGATCTTCTTTCTGAGGACCTTTTACTTTTCGATTTTCCCTAATTCTTTTTTTGTTAACCCTGATATCACCCGGCATAGCATCATCTATGATGGGAAATTATCATTAGTAGTACTAGTATTAGTATCAATATTAGTGTTAGCATTAGCATTAGTGTTAGTATTAATATTAGTGTTAATGTTAGTATTAGTGTTAGTATTAGTGTTAGTATTGGTATTAGTATTGATATTGTGTTAGTGTTGGTATCATTATTAGTGTTAATGTTAGTGTTAGTTTTACTATTGATATTTTTGTACTGGTTGTTCAGATAGCACTTTGCGTACCGGAAGAAGATGGCATAACTGTTCACTCTGCAACTCAGGGCATTGACTACGTACAGTCTGTTGTTGCTCAAACGCTGAATATTCCAATGCAAAGGTACTCATTGTCACTTCTCAGTACAACTGCCCTGCAGGCTCGTTTAATTTTTACAGTCTTTGAAAAATTTACTTGTGATGATGATGATGTCAACTGTATCTAGCACTGACGTACTAATTGGGGACACTGTAAAGCACAAGTCAAGTCAAATGAAATCATATTTAATTAAATTAAATTAAATCAAATGTTGGTTTTTGTGGAGCGGGGAAAACCGGAGTAACTGAAATCATAGTCAAATGATGAATGTAAGACTGAATTTCGTTTTGAGAAAACTCATCTACCATTGTTTGCCGACCTATTAAAAATCCCACCCATGTTCAAGTGTTCAGTGTTCAAAACAGACGGTAGGCTAGTAAACAGCGAAGAATATTCTTATCAATTTTGAGCCGTGCACAGCCCATGTTATCTCAAACCAGCTCTTCATTATTTCAACCTTCACTCATAAAAATAGCAAATGTTCTCAGTGCTTTTTTTCAGATAAGAGAGGAGCTTTTTTCCTTTCAGCTATTTATCGCAGAAGAGACCATAAAACTCTATTAATCAGATTGAACAACAAAATGTGAATTTAATATACACTAAAATCTCGTAAAAAGCTTCGAACTGCTTGAACTTCGGCACTGACATTAAAGGCAAAATGAAGAATATAACTTGATTTTTACATGATGTTCGTAAGACGTCATAAGCGCGAATTGGGGGAGGGGAGGGGGAGAAGCTAGATGTAGTGATTGTCGTTTGTTGTGAACGAGAAAAAGCGCCCGTCGGTCCAACATTTTTGGAAGTGATGTAGGCATGAGCATTGGAACCACACAGGTCTTTGGAACACCGCATGCGCATTAGAACCTCAACGGCGATTTAGAAAGCAGCCCTAAGAAAATACGCCCGCTGATTGGTTAGAATTCATGTTTCTATTAAACAATTAGATTATTCGCTCTCGATTTCTATCGAGTGATAGTTGACGAGGGCTGCGCCCTCGTCAACTATCACGCATAGAAATCGAGAGCGAATAATCTAATTGTTTTAGTATAAATCTACTAGTCGTTCAAAACTTTGTCTTTTCTGGAGCAGCCTCGACCATGTCGACCAGTAAACTATCTAAATCTTCTTCACGGACACTTCGAAAACGTGAAGAAGCGGCCGCCATTACGCTACTCACTATCTATCACAGAATAGATAGTGAGTAGCGTAGCCAATCAGAGCGCGGCATTTGTGATAGAACGCTAGTAGATTTATACTAAAACTCGATAGAAACACGGTACATGTTTTCTATTTCTTAATTGTGACTAATCGTAAAAATTTCAACTCGTTCGTTCCCTCTTGGGAAGCGGGAGTAATTGGTACGGTTGTCAAGGTTTTGTGTGCTCAAGTAAGCCAGAGTTACGTGTAAGCTTTACTTACTGAAAGCTGCCCTTCTTTCCCTAGTGTGAATGTAAGCGTGAAGAGGTGCGGTGGGGCGTACGGTGCCAGAATATCACGAGCCAATCATATCGCAGCGGCGTGCGCTGTGGCAGCTTACGTCACTAAGAGGTAAAACGAAAGTACAGTACGAGGTATCCAAGGTTACTGCAGGTACCTGTCCTAACTATAACTTGCGCACTCTCAGAAACCAACTAGTAAATACAAATAGGCTTCACCGCACAGACAACTTCGTCACATTTAAATACGCGTGACACCTGTTTTTGCTTCTTCTTGTTTTGTACAGTCGCTTAATCTGACCTCTTTTGTAATTTAACTTCTGCTACAATATTAGATAATAAACTTTATTATTATTATTATTATTATTATTATTATTATTATTATTATTCAAGATTCACACAGCAATTGATAATATAGAAGCTGGTTTCTTCATTGGCTCCGGGTAACAACAAGTTGCCTAGGGAAGCCAAGAAACACCCCTTGTTTTCTTTTTTCTCTTCTTTCTACATCTCCAGCACCTTCCTAAGAACTGTTGCCGGCCCCAACAAAGCACATCTCTGGATCAGTCCAACATGAATGTCCACCTCAATGGCTCTGAGATTATTATTATTATTGGCAGTATATCAACAGCTGAATGCCAGATATAAAGTAAAAAGAACGCCAGGAGCTAGGCGGGAACACGTGATTAGCCCTGCGTATCAATTTACAATAAAGTCGTGCGATAAAAAAAGAAAATCAATTAAAATTTTAAAATTTTAAAAATCAGAAATGGTCTATGCTTGATCTAGCCATTAGGTTGCTTCGTCGGTACGCTCCGACTGCTCCGTTTGCCGTGTAAGATTCACCATTTTGAAAATCAAAACCACTAGAATGTCGTTAAATTCGCTGGGGACACCTTCCTTGTTCCATGAAACAGCATAAGAAGCACTTCGGTACTTTCTGGATATATTCCGGCGCCTCAGCTCGGGTCACTTTCGATCAGGATGTGTAAATCTACAGTCAAAGGGTAGACCACTCATTCACACGTGTTCTCTATTCGCCGCCATGATCATTATTATTATTATTATGTCCATTCCTTGTAGACTCAGGCTAAACTAGGATGTTCAGCCTGGTATATAGTCCTTTGGAGCGGGTTACAACAAGTCAACACAGGTCCCAGGACTCTCTTTTCCTTCTTTTTTTTACAGAGTCAGTACTTTCCTTAGTATCTTTGCTGTCCCCAACAGTGCTGTTTTCTGGATAACTTCCAGCTTCACGTTCACGCCGATTCGCTTCATGTGCTCCTTAAAGTTGACTGATACGGCTCCAAGAGCCCCAATGACAACAAGCACTACGATGACTTTTCGCATGCACCAGACTTTTGCAATTTCATTTTTCAATAGTTGGTATTTCTCTACCTTCTCGAGTTCCTTCTCTTTCACCCTGTCATCACCTGGGATGGCAACATCAATCACAACAACCTCTCTCTCCTTCTTATCAATAAAGACAATGTCTGGTCTTCTAGCCTCGATTTTCCGATCACACTGGATTGTGAAGTCCCACAGTATTTTGAAATTTTCACTCTCCACCACTCCCTCCGGTTTCTGTTCATACCAGCAATTAGCTCTTTCCAATCCACATTTACCACAAAGTTGCCAGTGAATATACCGTGCCACGTTATCATGCCTGCCTTTATATTCTGTCTGCGCCAACTTACTGCATTCACTCACCACATGGGCCACCGTTTCTCCCTTACTACCGCACATTCTACACAAAGGGGATTCTGCTGTGTGATCAATATTAAATCTCGTATAATTTGTTCTCAAAGATTGTTCCTGAGCGCTGCATATCAGGGCCTCAGTACATCCTTTCAAATCTCCTTTAGCAATCCACTGCCAAGTTCTATCCCAATCAATACCTTCCTTTTCTCTCACATACTGCCCATGCATTCTTTTCCGCTTCCATTCATTCTCCATCTCCTTTACTTCATTCACTTTGAACTTCTTTGGGTCCACAGCGTCTGAGATGTTGACTACATTACTATCTCCAACTTTCCTGAGTAATACCTCTTCACTATTCCTTACATACCAACTCAAGTTGTTCTCTTCCCACCTAACGCAACACTCGCAACTGATCAAGCCTCTTCCTCCCTTCTTTCTGGGTACGTATATTCTGGCAACATCACTTCTAGGGTGTAGTTCCTTATTCATTGTCATGATTTTTCTAGACTTCCTATCTATTTCCTGAAGTTCCTCCTTATTCCAATTAATTGTTCCTGCTCCATACCTCATGAGCGACACAGCCCAAGTATTTACTGCTTTGATTTTGTTCTTACCATTGAGCTGAGATTTCATGACAAGTTTAAACCGCCTTAAGTACTCTGTTCGAAATATTTCTTTCATTTCCCTTTCCTTAAACTTGTCCAGCTCTAGAATGCCCAGATACTTGTAACCTTCTTCATCAACTTCCTTTATCGTCTGTCCATTTAACAAGTTAATACCCTCACTTTTGCACAACTTCCCCCGCTTCAGTACCACAACACCACATTTCTTTACCCCAAATTCCATTCCTATATCTTGGCTAATCAACTGTACCGTCGAAACAAGGCTTTCAATCTCTGCTTTATCCTTGCCATAAACCTTCAAGTCATCCATAAAGAACAAATGATTTATTTTGACATCTCCTAATGTATATCCAGCTTTCGCATCTTGCAAGATCTTGGTCAAGGGTACCATGCAAACAGTGAAGATAAGGGGGGACAGACTGTCTCCTTGAAAGATACCCCGCTTAATATCAACTACACCAAGTGTCTCTCCACAAGAAGTCAGCTCTGTCTTCCAATTTACCATAGATTTCTGCAGAAAAGTTATTATATTTTCCGCCACTTGTGCCATTTTTAGGCTTTCAATAATCCAAGAGTGAGGCACCATATCATATGCTTTCTTATAGTCCACCCACGCCATAGCCAAGTTCTTATGCTTTCTTTTGCAATCAGCAAGGACCATCTTATCAATCAACAACTGATCTTTTGTGCCTCTACTCTTTCTCCTACACCCCTTCTGTTCTACAGGCAAAGCATCGTTTTCTACAAAGAACTCATACATACTATCAGCTATGATCCCTGTCATCAATTTCCAAGCAAGTGGTAGACAGGATATGGGTCGATAGTTATCAACAGCACTACCTCTTTCTTGGTCTTTCTGACACAGCACAGTCCTTCCAGTTGTCATCCATACAGGTATGGTGACCCTGTTGTTGATCAAATCATTCATGTGGTCCGCCATTCGTTCATGTAATGCTGTCAATTTCTTGATCCAGTAGCCTTGGACGCCATCAGGGCCAGGTGCCTTCCAATTAGGGATCTTCTTTGACCTTGCTGTCACCATTTCAGCTGTTATTACAATGTCCTCCTGTATACCTTCTACTCTTTCCTTTTTCAGTTCTTTTAACCATTCTGCATTTTCATTGTGTAAAACCTCCTTGCCCCATATATCTCTCCAAAACTGTTGGCTTTCCTCAGCATCAGGTCTAACTTCATTGAAGCTACTAGATGTTCCATTCATTTGTTGGTACACCCTCTTTTGGTCTTGCTGGAACAATCTGTTGACTTGATAGCGATGAATCCTTTGCTCATACCTTTTCAACTTTGCAGATTTAGCTAGCAGTCTTTGCTTAAGTTCTTCAATTACAAGCTTTTCTCCTTTCTGTTTGATGTTGTACTTCCTCTCCAACTTGGAGTATTTTTCCTTCCTTTTAAGTTTCCGTTGTTTAGATCTTTCCAGGATGTTGATGTGCCTCCGTAACTCTGCAATAGAGTCTTTGATTCTCCTTTTCCACCGCGGTTCTTTGCCTCCTTTTCCCTCATAACCACCCACCTTGAGTCCAATTTGTCTTCCTACGTAAATCGCAGTAGCATTAATCAATTTATTGGTGTCAGTGATATTGTTAGATTGTATATCTGACACTACTCTATTCACCTTCTTCGTCCATTCTGCCAGTACTTTTCTGTCAACTCTCTTAAACCCAGCACCATTACACACCTGACCGCTTCTCATAATTTCCAATATATCCTTGATCATTTGAATCTCCTCGTCATTCCTCGTGTCATTGTCTACAATCTGCACATTGACATCTCCATTTAGTTCATCGACCTGTTCGGGTTCTGTGTCTATACACCCGACATCCTGTTCCTCTAATTCTTCATCTACTGTAGTCATTCTTCTCCTGATTTCATCCAACTCGACCGAAGTAAACCACTCATTCTTTCTGATCGCCCTAGCCTGATCACATAGTCTCTGCTCTGTTATCTTTGGTAAACCTCTTTCCTTCCAGACAGCTTGCATTCTCTGTCTATATCCTCTGACTGGTCTGCCATTTTCATCCACTGGTTTACCCAGATAGTAGCACTCCATTACAGCAATGTTCATATCTCTGCTCCATTTCATTCTGGCAGTAGCTGGATGACGACCGGGCCCACCCTGCCCTACAGTGGGACACCTGCCGGGCGAGGAAGCTTCACCAGTTTCCCCGGTTCCACTCCCATTCACGCCGTTCGTGGATGAATCATAATCTGTCATCTTCACTCATTATGAGGGTGGTACTTTTAAGGTGCAACCAGCACCAGTGTTTTTATCGAGACACTTTCTCTAGAAGGGCTGTCGACCAAGACTGAAGGGTCCCCTCTACCCTGTGTTGTTACCCCAACGAGGGTGGCAAGGGGCTGCGGGCACTTGCCAAAGGTGCCACCCCAGACTCTGGTAGGCGGGAGCGTCCACTTTCCCGTGGTAGGCTGAGGTACCACCCTGTCCTACCCCAGTGCCTATTTATTATTATTATTATTATTATTATTATTATTATTATTATTATTATTATTATTATTATTATTATTATTAAGGTTATTTCAGAAGTGACGGAGGAGTGGGTGAGGTGGCAATCTTTAACTGCTATTTGGGAATAACTAAATGCAACCTCAAATTATTCCTAAAATATCCTGGGAGTACTTTGAAGAAGGTACTACACAACTGTCATTTATAATTACCGTAATTATATGCTGTATCATTGCTCTTTTTCGTTCTTAAGACTGCCGAGACTGGTCTCCAAAGAATTCTCCTCCCCCCTGAGGTGGACGGAATTCAGCAACGAAGCCCAATTGATTTATTCTGTGGAAGGGGGGGGGGTGGAGTTCCACGGATTTCTATTAAGCAATTAGATTATGAGCTCGAGATTTCTATCGCGCATAGAAATCGAGAGCGAATAATCTAATTGTTTTAGTATAAATCTACTAGTCGTTCAAAACTTTGTCTTTTCTGGAATAGCCTCGACTAGTAAACTGTCTAAATCTTCTTCACGAACACTTCGAAAACGTGGAGAAGCAGCCGCCATTTTGTTAGCGAGGGCACACTGCTACGCCAATCAGAGCTCGGCATTTGTGATAGAACGCTAGTAGATTTATACTAAAAGATGTTAGTGTATTGTACTAACAGGTTGTACTTTTATTTCAAAACCCCATTTTTAAGTTGCCTGAAATTGTATCTTTTTTTATTGTTATTCCAGACCAGTTCGGTTGTGGCTTAGTCTGGGCACAAACATGGAAATGGTTGGATTAAGGGAGCCCTACAAAGCTACATACACCGTAAGACGTTTTTAATAATTGTTTTCTCTGTAAATGGTTTAAACCCACAAACAACTCAGTTGTTGTTTGATGAGTTTGATCATCAGGGTGTAGGTAGTTCTGAAAAGAACTGTTGTTGATGACGTTGATTGACGTTTTGACAACCTGGGCCGGGTTGGTAACCCAGGGTTGGTGCGAAATTTAAATGCGGATATGAGAGCTTTAAAAGCTCATTCATTTTAATTCTTTTTTAATACTATTAGATGATTGTATGCTCTGAAAATAATAGAGAAAGTTATCGGAGAAAATGTTTTATAACAAGAGGAAAAGAAACCCGGGTTAAAATTTAACCCTGGCCTAGCGATAACCGGCCTTCGAACAACCAGTCCCTGAGTGGAAGCCATCATCAGAGTCATGTGATTTGAGTTCGTCGGAAATGAGTTAAAAAATCTTTCGCCACGTTTTCAACCAATGATGATTGGTTAGAGAATCTCACACCACTTTTTCAACCAGTGATTGGTTAGAATCTCGCGCCACTTTTTCAACCAATGATGATTGGTTAGAGAATCTCGTACCACTTTTTCAACCTTTGAGAAGTGAAACTTACTATAATTTTCACATCCTCGTGCGCATTTTCCTGGCTTAGTGCTGACGACATGTATTTGCTTAGAGTTCGTTTTGTGTAGGTTCAGACTGTTTCAGCACATCGTGTGCATAGATATTAATTGGTCAGAGAAGTTTGTTTGTTTGTTTTTCTTTTTCTTTGATTTTGGTTTTTGACCGTTGATTGAAAAAGACGCTGCGAAACCAAAAACAATCGTGGCTAAGCCGCACTTGTTTTCCCGAGTTTAATACTGACATATATCGACTTCAGACTGATCAGATTGATCATATATCGACTTCAGACTGATCAGGTTGATCATGTATCGACCTCAGATTAATCAGATTGATCATATATCGACATCAGATTGAACATGCATCGACTTCAAATTAATCAGTTTGATCATATGTTGACTTCAGATTGATCATATATCGACTGCAGATTGATCATATATCGACTTCAGATTGATCAATTTTATCGACTTCAGATTGATCATATATTGACTTCAAATTGATCATATATCGACTTCAGATTGATTGGTGTGTTTTGTTTGTAGTTGACCAAATTGGTTTGGTCATATTTTTCCATGAGTCAGTTGAAATAATAATAATAATAATAATAATAATAATAATAATAATAATAATGAACTTTATTTGAGTGTCAACTGTATTTAGGACTGCTGTACTAATTGGGGACACTGTAAAGCGCAAATGAAATAAATTAAATCAAATCAAGTGTTGGTTTTTGTGGAGAGGGGAAAACCGGAGTACCCAGAGAAAAACCTCTCGGAGCAGAGTAGAGAACCAACAAACTCAGCCCACATATAACGCCGGGGCCGAGAATCGAACCCGGGCCACATTGGTGGAAGGCGAGCGCTCTCACCACTGCGCCAACCCTGCTCCCAAAAATTACAAACACCTCTGATAACCATTACTTCCTGTTACGATTCAGGTGGGCGTTGCAAGCGATGGAAAGTTAAATGGAATTGATATGAGCCTTTACTGTGACTGTGGCTCTTCTGTAAACGAAGTTGATGTAGGTCTTGTCCAAGCATTCGTAGACAATGGTAAGTTACAGTAAATCTGCCACAGGAAGTCCACCCTGCCACAGGGAGCCCACAATGCCAAACGTGTAGTTGATAATTTTCTCGATTTTTAAGAGTAGGGAAGAGTTGCATCTTGGTCGCTGTTTCGTACTTTCGATTCGAAGTGTTACTTTATTTTGAATACAACACTCGTGATCAGTTGTAGGACACTTTTTGTTCTGCACTCCAACGTGATACGTTGTACATAGTCAACAGGAAGAAAATAATAATAAAGTCGCTTACGTTACCTTGATCTTGAAATTGGTTAATAAAGAAGCGGTTGTAGTTCAATTTTTGTTGTGGCTACTGTTGCTATAGCAACAGTATCCACTATGCTATCGGTTCTGTTAAGTAAGTAAGTAAGTAAGTAAGTAAGTTAAGTTCGGGAAATGTTCGAGCAACCAACTACATCATTCCCATGCCCCGGAAATCTTGAAAACTGATAGACACAGAGCGAAAATTCTGCAACAAGTTCAACATTTAAAGCTAATATAATTATACGCTCTCGGGAGCGTTCACTCGGGCTATACTTTATATATAATACCGCTTCGAACAAACATGAATGTCAGTTTACGCTGAAGGTTTATCAGGAGCTCCTGGGTTTATATATGTTGTATTCTATATGGCTGGTTCCACGACCGCAAAAAACCTACCAGACTGTATATCGCACCGCAATTCTTGTCGACGTCGTGTTTAAGCTGAGCGATTTTATCAGAAACATTTCTAAGGTTTTACAGAAATTTCAGTGATAGTTGGGTTTGTTTACTAATCGGATTAATGTTTACCAATCAGCTTCTTTGGTTCCCACGGTAGAAAAGCAATAGCCCATTTCCGAGTTGCTACATGCCTCAGTTTCATAGCGAGTCTAGGTGCAAGACCATTCTAATGGAAATGAGTTTAATTTGCATAAGAATACTCTATCATTTCCATTTGAATGGTCTTGCACCTGGACTCGTTATGAAACTGAGGCATGTAGCAACTCGGAAATGGGCTATTGTGAAACCTGATGCCATTCATCGTGATTCCAAGTTATCGAGGGCGAAGAAGCGATATGTGGGGAAAAACAACAATATTTATACTCCTCAATCGGATATACTATTCTTCCGATTTCGCCTGTTCCCGCTAATGTCTTTCCACACGACCACGCAGGTAAAAAAACTTGAGTTTGAATAAGAATAGAATCCAGGCATGATTTTGAAAAGAGGCCCGAGGGAATTTGGGCTGACAAACAGTCTCCGAGTTAATAGCTTTGTTAGCCGTTTTGTGGTCATAATTACAAAGAACTTTATTATAAACAAACAACAAGTTCAATAGATTTTAGAAACAGTCTTAAATAACATTATGTCTAGCAATCCTTTGTAACGTCAACCGTTTCAGCTGCAAGCGTAATCAAACTTTGAGCGTTATCACGCTTTTGTTTTCAAGTCTTTGCCTTGCAACTACTTTCCACGGGACCACGCACGAGACAGACCCCGGACAGACCGTAACTGAGAAAACTTCCGCAGAGGTCATGGGTTCGAATCCCGTTCAGGCCTGAGTTTTTTCAGGCCTTAATTGTACGTAACTGCGATGATCAATTAATGTCATTGCATATAGATACTGATAGACCGAAAAAGTAAACCTATACTCGGGCTACCTGTGGTATTAGCCCGAGTAATAAACAGCGTACCGCCGAAGACATTTAATGCGGAAGACTTACTGGAGTTTTTTGTGTCCTCCAAGACGGCCTTATCAAGATTCCCCAATATTGTTTGTGGGGGATGTCACTTGAGACGTTTTCACCAATCGTACGATTAAACAATTGTTCGCCGAAGGCATAGTCAATATTTGTCTCGGGAAACATCAGAACTCTCAGGAAAATAAAACTAAGTGATTCCCTCGGGACCATACCTAAGTGTATATTAGAGTATAATGGTTTCCACACCATCCACTTTGTAAAAACAGGAGCCACATGCAGTCTTTGACTGTCTATTTTTTCCTTGGTTCAAACTTTATTTTCCTTTGTTTTCTAGGTATGGTAATGTTTGATAATGAGTTTGAAACAAAGGAAAATAAAATTTGAACCAAGGATAAAATTGAACTACAACATATATATATATATATATATAATCGTGAGAAGTTGTAGAAAACACTGCTGAATAGTGCTCAATACACATTTGTGTAGAGCGGTATATAGAATTGGGTTACTAAATGAAAACACACATGATTCCCTGCAACTCTGAGTTTCGTGCTTACGCACTCAGTAAGCACGAGTGCGTATGAGTGCGTAAGCACGAAACTCAGAGTTGCAGGGAATCATGTGTGTTTTCATTTAGTAACCCAATTCTATTTATATATATATATATATAGTTGTTGCGGGAGAAAAAACACAAACAAACTACAGGTTTATCCCTACAAGCCTGTTTCGTGGTTGCCCACTCATCAGGGGATATCCCCTGATGAGTGGGCAACCACGAAACAGGCTTGTAGGGATAAACCTGTAGTTTGTTTGTGTTTTTTCTCCCGCAACAACTACTTCGCTCTACGTTCACGTATTGAGCACTGTTTTACGATTAATCAACTTTTACACTTTATATATATATATATATATATATATATATATACATATATACATATATACATATATACATATATACATATATACATATATACATATATACATATATACATATATACATATATATGTATGTATGTATATATAGATATATGTATATATAATTTGTCGAGGAAATACTACTTACAATTCTGAAGCGTCCGCAACTTCTAGAAAAACGTATGTAGATCTTCTCTTCATCGTTTGCTTCGGCAATTGTTAACCGCTTTCGGCAACTGTTAGCTGGTTTTCAATTTTCATAAAGTGCAGTCGCTTATAAAAATAATTAGCCCAGTCCTCGCGCGGATACTATTTTGCACCAAAATAAATTAAGTACATTACGCGTTTCTTACATAAGGCCACAAAGTGCAAAACTCACTTTTGTAAGTGCTAGTGTTATGCGGTGATCCCGTAATATTACGCAGAATTGTGGTATTTTTCTGCAGTGTTGTTCTCTTCAAAGTGTTAATGATTCGTCCGTTTTTTTGCCGTTGAAGCGTACTTTTGTGAAAACTGGAAGATTGTGCCATATGCTGTGAAAACCCACACTGCTGGCAACACTTGGTGTCGGTCACCCGGTAGGCATCAGTTTTTATACTCTCCTTAAAAGTAAAAAGGCGCACACGAGCCACAGGAGGCCCACACGGCCGGAGCTTATCCCGGTTTCAATAGCATGAAGCACCTGGGAATATTATTACTCCCCCCCCCCTGGATGGGATGCTAGTCCATCGCAGGGTCACCCCAGCATTATAGCGCTGGTACCCACTTATACACCTGGGTGGAGAGAGAAGTTTCTTGTCTAAGGAAACAGCACAAGTTACCCCCAGCATTATATCACTGGTACCCATTTATACACCTGGGTGGAGAGACAATGTGGAGTTCAGTTTCTTGTCTAAGGAAACAACACAAGTTACCCCCAGCATTATATCACTGGCACCCATTTATACACCTGGGTGGAGAGAGACAGTGTGAGGTTAAGTTTCTTGTCTAAGGAAACAACACAAGTTACCCCCAGCATTATATCACTGGTACCCATTTATACACCTGGGTGGAGAGAGGCAGTGTGGGGTTAAGTTTCTTGTCTAAGGAAACAGCACATGTTACCTCCAGCATGATATCACTGATACCCATTTATACACCTGTGTGGAGAGAGACAATGTGGAGTAAAGTTTCTTGTCTAAGGACACAACACAGTACCAGCACCAGGGCTCGAACGCCAAACCTCCTGCTCGGAAGTCCGACACGCTAACCGCTAAACTACTGTGCCTCCACTACTATACTCTCCTTAGCTTGTGTTCATGTATTTGGAATTCATGCACTCGAAACCATTTGATTGCTTAAACAAATCGCAATTGGTAGTTCTGTTTATGAAAGTTACAGTAAGTAATAACATTAATTGATCATCGCAGTTATGTACACAACTTAAGCAGCTGTGAATTTGCAGCCTGAAAAAAAAAACTCAGGCTTGAACGTTCAAGCCTGAGTTTTTTTTTTTTTTTTTTTTCTTCAGGCTTTAAATTCACAGCTGCTTAAGTTGTGTACATAACTGCGATGATCAATTAATGTTATTACATGTTAATCCGCAGTTCAAATATATAGTCTTTCATATATTCATTTGCATCAAAGTTACAGTAAATCTGCCACAGGAGGCCCACCCTGCCACAGGGAGCCTACCATGCCAAAAGAGTAGTTGATCATTTTCTCGATTTTTGACAGCAGCTAGAAGTTGCTTGTTGATCGCAGAGTAAATATATGTTTATTTCACGTATACTAAAATCTATATCATAAAGCAAATGAAGAAGCCTAAGCTGTGTATTACCCTGCGATAAAACAATCCGGAAATTTGAGAATATTTCAGAAATGTAAAAAACACTCGCCTTTTTTTATCCTACGGCTTGTGTTTTCTACATTTCACTCGTGTTGTCAAATACCCGTCGTATTTTATGTACAGTGTAATACACAGCTTAGGCTTCTTTATTTGTTAAATAAAACACAGTGCTATTAATTAATCACTCAATTTTATAAAAACCCATACTGTAAGTTTTATCTTACTAGTTTCCCATCTGCTATCTCTACAGCCTCTACACAAGCCGTCTTTTTCATAGAAACAGTTATGGAACACATCGCCAAGTCGATGAACAAGACACCAGAAGAAGTTAGATACGCAAACCTATACCAAAAAGGACAGGTATGTCAAAATAATTCTCAATCTGAACCAATCATGTTACTCTGTGGCTTGTACTTACGTGTGGAACAAAATACTGGAATTTGAGTGGTTTGTATTGGGCTGTTCTCATTGGTTGGATTTGCCCCATTAAGACAATTGGTTACAATTGGATTGGTCGAGTTCCGCTTCCTAATAGAGTACTAAAGTGATGACATCACAAAAACTAAATTTCTAAAATTATGGGATTTGTTGAGATATTTCAAAGGAGCGTGATGAAAAATGCCTGCTTGCCAAAAATCAGCTTCTTATAGCAATTTTGGAGATGCGATATGACTGGTGTTATGCTTTACCGAACCCATACAAATCCTTGTAATTTTGTCAGTGTTCTAAACATTTAGAACAGAGACAAAATTAGAAGGATTTGTATGGAATCAGTGGAGCGTAAAGGTCACAATATCTCACTCCAAAGTTGCAACGAGAGGCTGATTTTTTGGCCTGTATGCATTTTTCATAATGCTCTTTAAAATCATATTTATGAAGCCCTTAATTTCAAGTATTCAATTATTTTTGTGACATCACACTTTAGTACTCTATACAATTCACATAGACGTGTGTCTTTGCAATGTCTGTTTTACTTTTTAGTGTGATTCAAACTTTTTCATCTATGGATCAAACCATGCAGTGTGACCATCCTTTGTAAAGCTACTGAACAGTACTGTACTGTGGTACTGTTTGTTTTACTATACAGTGTGATTCTAACGTTTTCATATGTGGATCAAACCATGCAGTGTGACCATTCTTTGTAAAGCTACTGAACAGTACTGTACTGTGGTACTGTTTGTTTTACTATACAGTGTGGTTCTAACGTTTTCATATGTGGATCAAACCATGCAGTGTGACCATTCTATGGAAAGCTATTGAACAGTTCTGTACTGTGGTACTGTTTGTTTTACTATACAGTGTGGTTCTAACCTTTTTTATCTGTGGATCAAACCATGCAGTGTGACCATTCTTTGTAAAGCTACTGAACAGTACGGTACTGTGGTACTGTTTGTTTTACTATACAGTGTGATTCTAACGTTTTCATATGTGGATCAAACCATGCAGTGTGACCATTCTTTGTAAAGCTACTGAACAGTACTGTACTGTGGTACTGTTTGTTTTACTATACAGTGTGGTTCTAACGTTTTCATATGTGGATCAAACCATGCAGTGTGACCATTCTATGGAAAGCTATTGAACAGTTCTGTACTGTGGTACTGTTTGTTTTACTATACAGTGTGGTTCTAACCTTTTTTATCTGTGGATCAAACCATGCAGTGTGACCATTCTTTGTAAAGCTACTGAACAGTACGGTACTGTGGTACTGTTTGTTTTACTATACAGTGTGGTTCTAACCTTTTCATATGTGGGTCAAATCGTGCAGTGTGACAATGTTTGAAGTTAAAAGTTCTGTTAAGTGATGATTTCTTTGTATTTGTAGAAAACGCAAATGGACCAACCACTGAAGTATTGCAGCATATCTTCGCTTTGGAATGGTTTGTACATTCATTCCTTGATGGGTAACTATATATTACTATACAGTGTGGTTCTAACTTTTCCATCTGTGGATCAAACCATGCAGTGTGACTTTTCTTTGTAAACCTACTGAACAGCACTGTACTGTGGTACTGTTTGTTTTACTATACAGTGTGGTTCTAACGTTTTCATATGTGGATCAAACCATGCAGTGTGACTATTCTTTGGGAAGCTACAGAACAGTACTGTTGTGTGGTGCTGTTTGTTTTCTTATACGATGTGGTTCCAGTTTCTTCATCTTTTCGGTCAAATATAGGCAATGAATTCAGGTAGCGTTATTTCTTCGTTTTGTTCACAGTCTTCGTTTTTGATATTTTAGATCTCCTTACGTCAAGTGATTTCCATAAGAGAAGAGAGGCAATAGAAAACTTCAACAGTGTAAGTATTACCTTGTTACTTCTGGGATCACTGATTATCTTCTCAACTCTCATTACCTGTTTGCTTCACCATGTATGGATATTGTAACGAGAAGTTGCATATCGATCACTTCTGGGATCACTGATTATCTTCCCAACTCTCATCACCTGTTTGCTTCACCATGTATGGATATTGTAACGAGAAGTTTCATATCGATCACTTTTGGGATCACTGATTATCTACTCAACTCTCATTACCTGTTTGCTTCACGATGTATGGATATTGTAACGAGAAGTTGTATATTGATCACTTCTGGGATCACTGATTATCTTCCCAACTCTCATCACCTGTTTGCTTGACAATGTATGGATATTGTAAAGAGAAGTTGCATATCGATCACTTTTGGGATCACTGAATATCTACTCAACTCTCATTACCTGTTTGCTTCACAATGTATGGATATTGCAACGAGAAGTTGTATATTGATCACTTCTGGGATCACTGATTATCTTCCCAACTCTCATCACCTGTTGCTTGACAATGTATGGATATTGTAACGAGAAGTTGCTTATTGATCTCTTTGTGTTTGTTTTGTTTTCCTATCAAGAAAAACCGTTGGCGTAAACGCGGGATCAGCGTGGTACCTCTGAAGTATGGCGTGGACTGGGATAGTTCACAGTTGAATGCTACAGTGTCTATCTTTCACACCGATGGAACAATAGCTATCGCTCACGGAGGAATAGAAATTGGACAGGGAATAAACACGAAGGTAAAAATTCACATCATTTCACCCAAACTACACTGTATGGTAAAGCAAACAGTACCACAGTACAGTACTGTTCAGTAGCGTTCCAAAGAATGGTCACACTGCATGGTTTGATCCACAGATGAAAAATTTAGAACCAGACTGTATAGTAAAATATTCAGTACCACGGTACAGTACTGTTCAGTAGCTTTTCAAAGAATTGTCACACTGCATGGTTTGATCCACAGATGAAAAAGTTAGAACCGTATAGAAAAATAAACAGTACCACAGTACAGTGCTGTTCAGTAGCTTTCCAAAGAATTATCACACTACATGGTTTGATCCACAGATGAAAAAGTTAGAACCACTCTTTATTATATATGTACTGAGATTTACCCACTGAAAAGGTGCGAAATAAATTTGGTTCACAAGGTGGTCTAAGAACCCGACAGCCAATCAAATGGCGCGTATCGCATTTTCCACGTGTGAGGAAAACGATACGTCCAATCAGGTGCTGCGTATCATGTTTTTTGACGTGTGAGCCGTAACAAGGTGATTTTCATTCAGCTGGCAGCATTTCACTTTGTTAAAGAAATCTTTCGCAAGCGCTGAAGTTTAAAAACATGAACGAGGAAAGGTTTGTTGATCACGATACTTCAGTCGAGGATTACGTGGAAATCTCGAAAACAGGAATACGAAACAGATAACGAAACGAGATGTGAAATTGCAAAATGAAAGACAGACAAAAACAAGGTCTGGAGTAGACGCTTCAAACGTTCGAAAAGTTTCCCCGAAAATGTTTTCAACTGGTGATGAACGAGATCTTGTCGTGGCGTACAATATTTACCGTGAAAAGCGACCGGAAAACATGGTAGCAGACGATGCGCCATTCTACTTGGGAATAAACCACACGAAAACAGACGGCTCCAAAAAACACTGGTTCAAGTGGGCACGTATGGGTGTAAATAAATTAAACACTTTGATGAAAACAATAGCTTCAAAAGCAAACATCAACAACGAGCGACTCACCAACCATAGTGCTCGTAAACACATGATTCAAAAACTTAAAGACAGTGAAATGCAGTTAAGTGGGCACAAGAACGTGCAAAGCATAACAAACTATAGCAGCTTGAACCTAAATCAACAAAAAAACATATCGGGAATCTTAAGCCGAGCATCGTCACAAAGACAAGTAAATGTTAAATTTCTGGCAGAAATTCAAGCTTATGTTATAATCCTTGCATGAGTTTTTAACTTGAATTCACGTAACAGAGTTTTGTCTTGGTCTGTCATTAACGACGATAAACAAGAATTTAAATCTCAGTATATATATAATAAACACAATACCACATGGAAAGTGCTTTGTACGGTATTTACGCACTCGTTGTTTTTGTATCAGAAATCTCACTCGTTCGATTTCTGATACGTCAATAACGCGTGCGTAAATACCGTACGCCCACACTTTCCATGAAGTATTCTCTATGTATGATGAAAGAACAGTACTACAGTATAATACGGTTCAGTAAGACTTAATTCTGTGTCACAGGTGGCCCAAGTTGCAGCTTATGCTCTGAAGTGTCCACTGGACGCGATAGCTATTAAACCAACATCGGCGATGACAAACCCTAACTGTGAGTTCATTAAACATTAATAGCCCATTTCCGAGTTGCTACATGCCTCAGTTTCATAGCGAGTCCAGGTGCAAGACCATTCAAATGGAAATGATAGAGTATTCGTATGCAAATTAAACTCATTTCCATTTGAATGGTCTTGCACCTGGACTCGCTATGAAACTGAGGCATGTAGCAACTCGGAAATTGGCTATTAACCAATAACTAATATTACAATCGCACCTTTCCACGGACAGGCCGTCTCCGCGACATGTAAATACCTCTTACTAACCGAGTTCGAGGTCCGTACTGTAAGTTACGGACTGAGTTTTTGCCGCTCGAACGGAAAAAAACGAGGATCCGTAACTTACAGGACGGACCGAGAAAACGAGGTTTGTAAGATATTTATTATACCTCAAAACAAACTTTTGAATTTAGCGGGCCGCTAAATTAAATTTAGAATTTATACACTTCTGTGCCTCCAGAGGCGAGTTCCGTTTGGTCCGGCTCAAAGGAAGGCAGGCGTACGGCAAAACTCGTTAAAAAGGTGCGAACAGTTATTTCTTAATTCCATATAATTTGCCTCTTCTCATTGGCTAATACCAAAAAAACCCCGAAAAACAATGAAAAAATTTAAAAACAAAAACGGCATTTTTAGACCTTGTCTTCTTCGTATCCTTATTTTCTGTCTCTCGGCCAAATTTGGCTTTTGCTCTATGTGCCAAGTAACACCACAAAATTAACTGACACTGTTGCCGAGCGCTATTGTTTTTCTTCCTGCTTCTTAGCCGGACCATGACTTAAATGTGGTGGTTGTAATATGATTAATAAAAGGTAAAAGTAAACAATTTTTTTTTCTGGTAGGTGCGAGTACTGGAGCCAGCATCACTAGTGAATTGTGCTGCAAGGTGAGAAAATGAACACGCAGGTTTGAAATTGTTTGGAAAGAGAAATAAAGGTTAGGTAAAGGCGCACACGAGCCTTAAGCTCCACACGGCCGGAGCTTATCCCGGTTTCTGTTGCATTAAGCACCTGGGAGTATTATTACTCCCCCCTGGATGGGATGCTTGCCCAGCACAGGGTTACCCCCAGCATTATATCGCTGGTACCCATTTACACACCTGGGTGGAGAGAGACAGTGTGGAGTTCAGTTTCGTTTTTTTTTTTTTTTTCCTTTTTTTTTTCAATATTTTTATTGCCATTACAAACAGATTTTTTTGCAAACCACACAACTTACATTACATTCTAATAACAACAGACGTATTACCACTAACTAATTCACAATAACACTAATTACAAAGCACATTTCACAGTCAGCCAGGGGTGGAGAGAGACAGTGTGGAGTAAAGTTTCTTGTCTAAAGAAACAACACAAGTTACCCCCAGCATTATACCACTGGTACCCATTTATACACCTGGGTGGAGAGAGACAGAGTGGAGTTAAGTTTCTTGTCTAAGGAAACAACACAAATTACACCAAGCACTATATAGCTTGTACCCATTTATACACCTGGGTGAAGAGAGACAGAGTGGAGTTAAGTTTCCTGTGTAAGGAAACAACACAAGTTACCCCCAGCATTGTATAGCTTGTACACATTTATACACCTGGGTGGAGAGACACAGTGTGGAGTAAAGTTTCTTGTCTAAGGAAACAACACAAGTTACCCCCAGCATTATATCGCTGGTACCCATTTATACACCTGGGTGGAGAGAGACAGTGTGGAGTTAAGTTTTTAGTCTAAGGAAACAACACAAGTTACCTCCAGCATTATATCACTGGTACCCATTTATACACCTGGGTGGAGAGAGACAGTGTGGAGTTTAGTTTTTAGTCTAAGGAAACAACACAAGTTACCCCCAGCATTATATCACTGGTACCCATTTATACTCCCGGGTGGAGAGAGACGGTGTGGAGAAAAGTTTCTTATTTAAGGAAACAACACAGTGCCACCACCAGGGCTCGAACTCCGGACCTCCTGCTCGGAAGTCTGGCACGCTAACCACTACACTACTGTGCCTCCACTAAGAGAGAAAGAGAAACGGACGCATAATTTTTGACATGCCTATTGATAATGCCCGTTTTTGTTAACTGTTTTCCTCATGCAGGCGGTCCTGGAATGCTGTAACATATTAAACAAGGTCATTGATCCTGTAAGGAAAGCCATGCCTTCAGCTTCCTGGGCAGACGTGATTGCCAAATGTTATACCAATGGCGTTGATTTGTCAGCCAGATACATGTAAGATCACGAGATTTGAACGGTTTCAATTTATAGTTGAATCCCCGTTTATATACGGTCACCAATGCGTCCAAAATAATTGGCCAAATTAACGGAGTGGACGTATTAACTAGATTGGGCCGTAATGACAAATATATCGCATTCACACCTCCTGAAGAACTGTTCTGTTTACCTTACTTAAATTCGATCACTTTCGTATCAGTCGTCTTGTTGTAGAAACACAATGACTTAATCGCTTCGCAATTTGCTTAAGTGGATATTAGAATCTTTTGAAAGTAATCAGTTCTTAGTTGTTTTGGTTTTCCATTGCAGTCGTAAGGTATAAAAAATCTTTTGCCACCTTTTGATGCGATCAGAGACGTTTTCTCGCATTTCCAGGCTGGTACTATTTTTTTGGATACACTCTTTATTTCAATGACACAAAAATATATTACAATAAATCACCACATTATATTATACTACATTAAGCTACTTTTAACTACATTACACTACATTGAGAATATATTACATTTAACCTCATTATACTATCTTACAGTTTTTCTTTTTGCATTGTCTGTTTTTTTTTTGTTGCTACTATGGTAAAACGTACTTTGTCAACTCATTTGATAAAACTCTTTTTTAGATTTTTATGTTAACAGTGATTATTAATTTTCCTATAAATATCTGATTGCGTTCTGTACTAGCCACATGTAATACTCGTCTGTCCATTTTTGGAGTGTTGTGATTGGTTGTTTTTTTTGTCCCAAGGTATTTGCCTCCAACCGGGAATCCATTCAATTACAATTCTTACGGGGTCACGTGTTTGGAGGCGGAGATTGACGTGTTGACAGGAGAACGTCAAATCATCCGAACAGACATTTTGTTTGACTGCGGCGAGAGGTACTCAGGGTCTTGCGCAGAAGTACTTTTGCTTTACGGTTTAACAAATGGTTTCGTAGAAACTTTGTTTACGAGTTGATTGAGTAGTAAAGGGAACGGATTAGCAGGCGAAACGTGAGTTTTACGGTTGCCTCTCAACATGAAAGTAAAAAAGCACGTTGTAAGATTTGGTCTTTTGGTCACATTCTAAGTGACTAATGGACCGTTCATTTTTGTACGAGGAAGAGGGAGCTTGTGGGATTTTTTTTTTTTGTTTTGTTTTGTTTTGTTTTGTTTTTTTTTGGGGGGGGGGAGTGTGGGGCTATGCGAAAAAACGTATTTGAGGGGGCCATCCCAAAAAATAAGGAAGAGGAGAGTCAGCTGAAATACTTTCGCAGTACTTTAAAATAGCATGATGTTTTAACAGGAGCCCATCAATTAAATCGCTGCTTCAAGGAGGGGGGAGGGCGGGTGGCATGTGAATTGGCAAGCTGAGGGGGGTCAAACAATTTTTAAGTGGTTCCTCTCGAATCACACCACTCCCCCCTCCCTCGTAAAAAAATGAACGGTCCCTAAGTGGGGGGAGGGGTAGGGATAATGCAGTGGTTAGAGAACTCCCCCCCCCCCTGCCATCAATGTTTCCGAGCCATTTGGTTCCTCGACCGACTCGTATGTTATTCTTAATTCTAGTTCTTCTGACCGCTGGTCGCTATAGGCAACCATTAACCAGTCGTAACCCTACAACAATGAAACAGTCCTACAAACATATGCGCCGAATTTGAGGTCTAGGCTCTCTGAAGTTTGTTTTTCTCTTTTTCGTTAAGCATGAATCCTGAACTAGACGTTGGTCAAGTCGAAGGAGCTTTTGTGATGGGTCTGGGTTTGTGGTTGACAGAAAAGGTCATCCGGGATCCTAGGACGGGCCGTAACCTGACGCATGGGACCTGGGTACGTGTCAACGTCCCAACTCTTGATTCGTTCCAGGCAGTTTTGATCGACCAATCACAGGACAAGATTTGTTCTTAGTTTATTCTTTGTCGTCTTGTAGTGTGTTTTTGTTGCCTTGAACCCTTGGATAGCTGCGGAACGCTGCTGAGTACAACTTTCACCGGCCCCTTCCTGAAGAGCGAACATCCTTTTTCGGTGAAATAAAAAGAAAATAAAAATAACTTTTTTCCTTTTATTTTTTTATTTTTTTTATCCATTTATCCTTTTTTTTGTCCAAAACATTTTGACCACTGTAATACTGTTCATTTTAAAATACAAATTAAGTTCAGATAGTCGTAGTAGTCTATAAGTCCTTTGAGAATTTTTGGCAAGGGGAGTTCATTTGCTTTCTTTCAAATTCGATGTACAAGTATCACAATTTATCCCAATGACATGTTTGTTATTTTCAGGAATACAAACCTCCTTCCTCTAAGGACATACCAATCGACTTCAGGATTTCGCTGCTCAAGAATGCACCTAATCCATCAGGGATTCTCAGATCCAAAGGTCAGATTCAACTTTCCTTTTCCAGGGTTGAACTTTGAGTCCTACAATGTCGTGCTGACTTTTGACCCTTTCATTCCCACAGTCAAACCTTGAGTCATACAATGTGGTTCTATCTTTCAACCCTTTCATTCCCACAGTCAAACCTTGACTCATACAATGTGGTTCTATCTTTTAACCCTTTCACTCCCACAGTCAAACCTTGAGTTATACAATGTGGTTCTATCTTTTAACCCTTTCACTCCCACAGTCAAACCTTGAGTTATACAATGTGGTTTTATCTTTTAACACTTTCACTCCCACAGTCAAACCTTGAGTCACACAATGTGGTTCTATCTTTTAGCCCTTTCACTCCCAGAGTCAAACCTTGAGTCATGCAATGTGGTTTTATCTTTTAACCCTTTCACTCCCAGAGTCAAACCTTGACTCATACAATGTGGTTTTATCTTTTAACTATCTCAGATCTGCAATCAAACCTTAAGTGATACAATGTGGTTATCGCCTTAGTTCTTTTCTCTGCTATTCCTAGAGTCAAACCTTACACTTTCAGTCATTATCACATTTTGGATCAACGAAAATAGGAAAAAGTAGCTATTTTTGTTTAAACAATAACTCGATGTTTTTATTTGCTTTGTATTCCTCTAGTTGTTGGAGAACCACCACTTTGCATGTCATCTGCAAGTTTGTTTGCTGTTAAACACGCTGTACAAGGTGCCCGTGCTGAGATTAAACACGACCAAGAGTATTTCCCACTGGGTTGGTATCTTTGATTTAAAAATACGTAGGCCATTTTGCAGTTGTGCTAAGTGTCCTGGCCTCTGAATAGAAGAAGAATAGAGGCTGGTGGTGACTTTGCCTGGTTACAAAGCTCTTTTCCAGTCGCGTGCAAATCATAATTTATGTATGAGAAGCAAGACGGCAGGTTTGCAACAAAAACAGATCACTTCTAGCCACACTTCTATTCATTAATCAGGGCACTGAGCAAACAATGGTATAATGGTGTCGTAATGTTATTTCGTGGTCATGGCCGTCGTTCGTGTTCTAGTAAACATGTGAATCATTAATCTCATTCCCTGGGTATGAAACCCTGTTATCAAATAATGGGCCTTCTTCTGTTGTGTTCCCACAGATGCCCCCGCCATGGTTGAGGACACTCAGTTAGCGTGCCTCGTGGACCCAAGCCAGTTTACGCTGTGAAAAATCAAGCGAACGCGGAGTTACCATCTGCTCAAACTATTCTTCATTTAGTTTTTGGTGAAGTGAATGGTAAATTATGAAAATAGCTTTTCAGTTTGAGTAATATTGTAACATCAAAATGCCAAGGTTGCTGAGTTGATATATACCAATGTTGAATATCCTGAGGTAGTGAGCCAATCAGATTACTCAAAATGCCAAGGTTGCTGAGTTGATATATACCAATGTTGAATATCCTGAGATAGTGAGCCAATCAGATTACTCAAAATACCAAGGTTGCTGAGTTGGTATATACTAATGTTGAATATCCTGAGATAGTGAGCCAATCAGATTACTCAAAATACCAAGGTTGCTGAGTTGGTATATACTAATGTTGAATATCCTGAGATAGTGAGCCAATCAGATTACTCAAAATACCAAGGTTGCTGAGTTGGTATATACTAATGTTGAATATTCTGAGATAGTGAACCAATCAGATTACTCAAAATACCAAGGTTGCTGAGTTGGTATATACTAATGTTGAATATCCTGAGATAGTGAGCCAATCAGATTACTCAAAATACCAAGGTTGCTGAGTTGGTATATACTAATGTTGAATAACCTGAGATACTGAGACAATCAGATTACTAAAAATACTAAGGTTATAAGTTTATACATACTAATGTTGAATATCCTGAGTTAGTGAACCAATCAGATTACTCCAAATGCCAAAGTTTCTGTGTTGGTATATGCTAATATTATGCTGATAATCCAGAGATAGTGAGCCAATCAGATTACTCAAAAACCCAAGGTTGCTGAGTTGTTAAATATTCGTTATTGACCAAGCATGAGGTCCAGATGGCTGCATATTGACCGAGTTCTTGTTTGCGTTTTTCTTGACCGAGACGTAGTCGATGTCAATAAAATCGCAAAAAAATAACTAGGCCAATATCCCGCCATCTTGACCGAACAAGCTTGGTCTATAAAGGATTTATTATATGGCCATTTTCCTTTGTTTTGTTTCGCGGGAGAAAGCGGGAAATCCCTAGCGGCTAAGATAGGCCTGTTGTTGGCGCTCGAGTAGCCAATCAGAACTCAGGATTCGCTTTATCTTGCCCACTCGCGGAACCAGCCATATATGAATAATAATCTTTGATATATCATAGAATGACATAAGATGTCTTTAACTTAAAGAAAACCACAAGCAAGAGGCGAACGGCTTGACTGCAAAGTTATTTGCGTTTCATGTTAACTTTACTGATAGATCGTTGAGTCTGAAAAAGTCCTACAGATATATGTTGTGGTTCAATTTTATCCTTGATTTAAATTTTATTTTTCTTGGTTTCAAAGTCATTATCATACGTTACCATACCAAAAAACAAAGGAAAATAAAATTTAAACCAAGGAAAAAATTGAACCACAAATTATACATCAAGAAATCGAAGTAAACTCAAAGTGCATTACATAACATTGTCATGTTATACATTCAGTAATGGTCCGGCTCAAAGGTAGGCAGCCGACCGGTTAGCTCAGTTGGTAGAGCACCGGACTACCGTGCGGGAGGTTGCGGGTTCAAACCCAAGCCGGACCAACACTCAGGGTCTTAAAAATAACTGAGGAGAAAGTGCTGCCTTTGCAATGACATCTGTAAATGGTTAGACTTTCTAGTCTTTTCGGATAAGGACGATAAAGCGTAGGACCCGTCTCACAACACTTGTTCCTAATAATCTGTGGGACGTTAAAGAACCCACACACTGTTCGAAAAGAATAGGGGACTTAGTTCCCGGTGTGGTGGCCTATCTCTACGTCTGGTTTTATCTGACAATTCATGCATGGGTGGGGTGGGTGTGTGAGGTCATATGTGGACTGATAGCGGCAGCCAGAGGCGCCTTTACAGGCTGACGTCCGATCTCACCCAATAGAAGTGTAAAGCGCCTTTGAACATATTCATATGAAAAAGTGCGCTATATAAATTCATTATCATTATCATTATCTGGCGTACGGCAAGACTCGTTAAAAAGGTGCGAACAGTTAATTGCTAATTCTATTTAAATCGCCTCATCTCATTGGCTAATACAAAAAACAATGAAAAAATTCAAAAACACTTCAGTTCTAGGCCTTGTCTTTTCCATACCCCTATTTTCTATTTCTCGGCCAAATTTGGCTTTTTCTATATTCGCCAATTAGCACCACAAAATTTACTGACAGTCTTGCCGGGCGCTATTGTTTTTCAGCCTGCTTGTTAGCCGGACCATTACTTAATAGGGCTTTGTGTTTTTGCCTATTTTGTCAGTGGTCTTGAAGCTGCACAACTCCTATAGCTCAGCGGTACGGCTTCTGAACTAGTATTCAGAACACTCGGATTTCTCCGTTTCCCAAGTTTGTCAGTGACTTTCATTTAGAAACGGTTCTTCAGATAAATTAGTTTTTCATGTATTTGGTATGAAAGAGATTCATGTCGTTCCTATTCCCCGGTTTAATTGTATCTTCGATTCTTTGAGCGATGTGGAAATAAAAACAAAGTCTATCTCTCAACATGGAGTAGTCTGTTTATCACACGTTTGTAATAAGTATCAAACCACCAATTTGCAACCCAAGTGAATTTTTTAATTAACAAAACTTCAAAGCATTAACTTTTCCCGCTAGATTTGGTGCTTGCCCTCGGTACATTTATAAAAGACAACCTGATTGGTCAGATCGATTTGTAGCAATCAACAGCCAATCATATGTAACAACCTTGATTGGACGATGCAATAAGTGAAGTAATAATGTCTTGATATCGTTTCATTGCGGCGAAGTTATATTTAACCTTCTTACCTTCGGTTTTTTAACGCAGATGTTTACATATATAATTAATAATTGTAATTGAACTGAGTGGAGTGCAATTTGTAAAGGTACACATACGGTTTCGAGTTCAATTTGGAATTAATTTGCGCGAGTGAGTTTTTCAAAAAGCTGAAATTGCACGAGCCGCTTCGGCGAGTGCAATTTTAGCTTTTTGAAAAACTCACAAGTGCAAATTAATTCCAAATTGAACGAGAAAACACCGTATGATTACTTATTCGCCTGGAGGAAGTGCCGGAAGATGCAGACAGTAAGTGAGCATTTGACGCGGATTTGACACTTTATTTACTGATTGGCTGATGAAGATCAGCTGATAACGCTACGAACTCAAAGCGGTTCGTTAATAAAGAATATCAAAATCCAGAATATCGATGTGTAAGGGCCGGACCATTAGAAAAGTGATGGGGGGGGGGGGGGGTGGGGAAAAAACCAAAAAAAAATTCATGCAAGGGAAAATGCCAAGAAAAAAAATTCATGCTCTCAACCAATCACAATCGAGTAATATTTTCATGTATATTATTAGGTCTGAAATTATACGTGCGATTTCAAACATGGAACGAGTGCGCAGTTTTGAATTCGCTCAATATTTAATCCTATTAAATCGTATTTGATTATATTTAATCCTTCTTACCTTCGGTTTTTTAACGCAGATGTTGCATATATAATTAATTAATAATTGTAATTGACCTGAGTGGAGTGAAATTTGGTCTGAAATTATACGCGCGATTTCAAACATCGAACGAGCACGCAGCTTATTTATTGATTTTGTGGCCGGTTTTTAGAAAAAAGAGGACTGGAAACGCTTTTACATTTCAATTCAGTTTATTCTCATTAGCTGAAAAAAAATGATGCGATTTAGAACCTAAGATATTGCGATTCGTGAATAAATCACACTGCTATGGGCCAATCAAATTGCAGGGATCACCTGTGATTTCAAAATGGATGTAATAAAAGGGAAAATCCTTCTCTGCTTGTGTTATTTCACCTGTTTTCATCAACGAAAATTAATGCACGCAAGTTGTCTTTCATTGCTAACGTCTCCATTCTTGACTTTTAAATGAAATGTTGTCAGGGTTTTTCGTTTTCCTTTGGCAAACTCGCGTTTCCTTCCGTTTGCATGTTATTTAAACAGAAAAGAAAGTTGTGCCTCCCAAACTCAATCTACGGGGAACAACGGTTGCATTTCATTTTACGAAACCTCAAAACTTTCGCTAGTATAAAAATAATGGTATGCTTTGAAGCTAATCCGGTGATGGGCTAGTCCGGACTTACGTTGTTTGTTTGTCATTTATATCGTTGTAACATTTTTTTTTTCATTCATTCATTCATTCATTCATTTATTTATTTACTTATTTACTTATTTATTTAGTCATTTATTTATTTATTTATTTATAATGATAATAATAATACTTTTATTTATATAGCGCTATTTCTATTGCTAACCAATAGCGCTTTACAAGTTATTTTCAATTAAAAAATAAAAATCTATATTCAAAAATTACAATTTGTATATAATAGAAAATAAAAGATCAATTAAAAGAATAAAAATACACTGAATTAAAAAAGATCTAACTAAAAGCTTTCTTAAAAAGATGAGTCTTAAGTTTGCGCTTAAACTCTGGAATGCCATTGCATGATCGAATTTCTAAAGGTAAGGCATTCCAGAGTTGTGGCGAGGCTACGGGAAAAGCTCGACATCCATAGTTGCGCAAAGTATAACTAACGTCAACCAAGCGATGGCCATTCATGGAGCGTAAATTACGTCTCGGGACATATCTCTTGATCATATCAGACAGATAATTTGGGGCTAATCCCATCAAACACTTGAATGTCATAAGAAGCATCTTAAATATTACGCGCTCTTCTATAGGTAGCCAGTGAAGGTTGTAAAGTACCGGTGTGATATGTTCACATTTACGCGTAAGTGTCACAATCCGGGCTGCAACATTCTGGACATGCTGTAACTTCTTTAAAGATTGTTTAGGCAGTCCAAACAAAAGTGAATTGCAGAAATCTAATCTGGAGGATACAAATGCATGTACCAGCATTTCAGCAGTATGAAAACTTAAATATTTCCTAATGCGACTGATATTCCGAAGATGGTAGAAAGCTGACTTGCAAATAGCAGCGATGTGGTTATCCATGGACATAGATGTGTCGAAGATTACACCAATGTTTCTGGCTTTAGATGATAGGTCGATTTCCTCATCACAGACTGAGATAGACATCAGTGGTGGGAGTGGACGATGGCGAGCCTTCAAGAGAAGTAATTCAGTCTTGTCCCTGTTCATCTTTAACATGTTTGCTGTCATCCAAGTATCGATGTCACGCACACAAGCTTCCATCGCCACTTTAGCCTTCTCAGGGGACGATTTAAAGGTGAGATACATCTACGTATCATCAGCATACAGGTGGAACTTGACCTGATGATACCTCATGATATCGCCTAATGGAGACTTGTAGAGCAGGAATAGAATGGGTCCGAGGACACTACCCTGAGGTACACCACTGCGGAGCTCACGACGAGAAGACTGACTTCCATTTACTTTCACGACTTGATGTCGGTCAGACAGTATGAACGGAGCCACTTCAAAGCGTCTTCCACGATACCAAACCGTTGTGACAGACGATCTAATAGGATACGATGATCAACAGTAGCAAATGCTGCTGAAAGGTCGAGTAGCAGCAAAATTACATAAGAGTTGTTATCAATTTCCCGAAGAATATCATTGTTCGTTATCGTTCTCACGGGGTAGGTACGTGGTGTAAGCATCATATAGTGGTTCCCCGTTAGTGAATATATGGCATACATTGCTCTCCATAGCCATACACGATGCTTACACCACGTACCTACCTCTCACGGGTCAGTCTCCGCTGACCGCCCATAGCAGGATTAGCTTGCTAGTGGCCATTATATTATTTAAAGGGTAAAGGATGTTACGTGACGTCGTGTGATTGGTCCATATGATAACTGTTTTATTGCCGCGAAGCAGTAGTTAAGAATTGCGCCATCTCTACCTTGCTGGGGCAAAGTCGTCGTCATAGGAAAGAGAAACGAGTAATGAGAGAGAAAACTGTCATGGTATAGACGCTTAAGGAAACTGGAGCGACATACCTTGATCAAACAAATTTCAACAATTGGAACCATAGCGTTTTATTTATTTTTCGACCTGAATTTTGATCATATCTAATTGGGTGTCCACGGAAAACAAGAATCTGTGAACTTGGGAACAGCAATTCTGGGAGAGACAAGTCAAAGACAGTAACCTTTAGAGGTGTACGATTTTTTTCTGTTTCGGCTGACATTTTGGCTTATTAAAACTTGGCATATTGAAAAGCACCCACTTTGACTACAAATCCGGTAACAACTATTTTACGACCGGTGAAAGGACCACTTTTGGATACTTACTAAATTTTTGGGGGGGATTTCTACCTGACACGAACGGATTAACGGATCGTAACGCTTTGAAAAGGGAATATCAATGCAACTATCGGACCAACCAGTTAAAATTGTTAGCTGGGACGCAACGTTTCGTTAAAATTTCGACCGAGATTTTGATTATGGTCTAGTTAAGTTCGATTGAAAACAAGAATTTGTGAAGATGAACAGCAATTATTTTAGAACATGACAGTAAAAGAGGACCACTTACGAGGCTAGAGTACTTTTTCTGGAATATTTTAACCATGAACGAACTGTTAAAAATTATGTTTGGACCGAAATTTTGGTTATAGCTCGCTCAGTTCAATTGAAAACATGAAATTTTGAGAGTGCGACAGCAATTATAGGACCCATCAGTCAAAGGAGGCCACTTATGAGGTTGGAATCCTTTTTTCTTGAAAATTCTCGCTTAGAGCAACGCATTTCGCTTATGTTCCATCTGAAATTTCCGGGAAAATGGCATTACGGAATCGAAACCACCCATAGTCCTTTCTTAACTATTTTACGACCGGCGAAAGAAATACCTAATTGAACAAATTTGCCTTAATGACGTAAATCGTAAATCGCTTCAACTGTCTCTCAGCTGTATCTCGACGTAACGGCGTTGTCTTTACAGAATATGATTATTCCGCGTTGATTATCAATCGAAAGACCTTGTATTCACCCCATGTGCCTAAGCTTTGCTATTAAAAAGCGAACAGGATTTTCTCTTAAGACCTGCGGCAAGGTAAGAACCATTTTCACCATACAAAATTGTATTCGTTTTTTATTTAACACTCATGTTCGCCTTCCAAGTCATTCCTTATTCATTTATTTTTCGTAGTAATATCCTTTGTCATGTTTGGAGATTCGATAGCATGGTTTCAAAACAGTTTCTTTCTTTTCTACACGAAGATGAACTTTGAAAACGTAAAGCCAGGTCGAAACAGTAAGACCATGCCACCGACATAATCAGACAAAAACATTAGAAGCACAAATTAGAGGAAAACAAACGGAAGTACCACAATCACTTTTTGCATCCATTTTATTGCATTGAGACTAAATGTATGATTTCGTAACCACAGATTAAAACTAGAACATTAAGAAACAAACTTTTTTGTGAACAGAATGAATCAGCGCTGTTTACAGTATGTGAGATTTAAAATGAATGGTCACACTCGTTGACCAAATGAAAACGTTAATTGGAACCTATAATTATCAAGAAATGCTACTACAGGATCGTGGTGATTATGATCTTTCCAAAGAATGGTCACACTGCATGATGAGATCCACAGATGAAAAAGATAGAGCCACACTGTATAGTAAAACAAACAGTACCACAGTACAGTACTGTTCAGTAGCTTTACAAAGAATGGTCACACTGCATGGTTTGATCAACAGATGAAAAAGTTAGAACCACACTGTATAGTAAAACAAACAGTACCACAGTACAGTACTGTTCAGTAGCTTTACAAAGAATGGTCACACTGCATGGTTTGATCCACAGATGAAAAAGTTAGAACCACACTGTATAGTAAAACAAACAGTACCACAGTACAGCAAGTATTCAGTAACAGCTTTTTACCTACAGCTTTTCTCTGTTAATTACTAAGTTAGCAAATGCATGTCTAAGTCTATCAAATAGCCGCTAATTGCGCCAGTTATCCCAGCACTCATCGACAAAGTACTTTTGTATCGTCAAAAGGGCCAGACGTACGTCAAACAATTTAAACTGTGCTGTTATTTCACACCCAAAAACATTCAAGTCATTCCTTGTTTTGGTGATGCATTACGCCTTCCTTTATGGTACTCTCTGGGATTCTAAATTTTAAAGACTTTTGCTCAAGTTCTTTTTTGGCGAATATTGCCATTTCGTCCCTGTACTCACAAACTGAAGCGAAAATTTCCAATGCGATCGAGTTGAACGCCGCATACTAAATATTGGTCGTTTTCTGCAGTATTTTAATGAGCAGTCAAGACAATTTGTCACCAGAAAAACAATACATTAATAATGGTGCTTTCAAAGGCTTACATTGCACGGTAAATAGAATGAATGGCCCAGTGAATAGAGGAAATATAACAAAGGGGACTTTGTTTACCTTTTAGAACCTGAGGAACAGAAGTGTTTGCACGGAAACAAAATGGAAAACATACATCAAAATGAAATACAAATATCTCTAATTTTTTTCTAGGTAATGCATAAAACTCACGCTTCTAACCGCAGTGCTAACGTTCTTTGAAATATAAAGGATTGGAGCATTTTCTATCTGTTTTACCCCGCTTTTGATGATCTCAGCCTTCTTTTTGTACTTCCTCAGACACAAAATGGAAAACAATTCAACTGCTGAACTATCAATGTATTCACAGCTTCAAGACGCAATATGGTGCGCCGTTTTTGTAGTTGAAGCACTCGCCATTGTCATAGGAAACTTCTTCGTACTCCTTGTCTTCACCACAACTCCCCGACTGCGCATGCGTCGAGCGTATTTGTTACTTAGTCTGTCATTGGCTGATCTTCTCGTCGGTTTGATAGCGTTACCACTTTGGATCTACCAATCAGGAAGCAGAACGCGACTGTGGGGCTCCCCGCTTTCCCGAGAAGGGTTCATAGCTTACTGTATCCTTGACTTGTTCACTAGTCTTGCGTCGATCTCTAACTTGGCGGTCATATCATTGGAGAGATTTTACGCAACATTTTGTCCATGGCGTCATAGAGCTGTGAACAAATCGAAATACGTGCTGTTCGTAATTGTAGTGTGGTGTTTATCTGCCGTAAGCTCTGCCATGTATGCTGTGGTTCGCTTTGTGGTTCAATCGACAGTCCTCACTCTTTGCACGTGGCTGCCGTATTTCTGTGTACTTCTTCTTGTAATCTGCTTCTCGTACGTAGCTATTTTGTTCAAAGTTCGGCGCGGTCATCACCGCAGGAGAATGGACAGACAGCGCAAGCTTACAACAACCATGTTTATGGCGACGATGTTTTCTCTAGTGGCTTATCTTCCCCTTGTCGTCGTAGGCATTTTTTATTTCGCACTGCACAAACAAATAAGCAACTTAGTGATAACTGTGCTTAGCTTTCTGAACTTTGGAAACTGTTTAGTAAATCCCGTCCTGTATTCCTTCAGAATGCCCGAGTTCAGAAAAGCAGTTAATTCGTTGTTTTGTTCGAAAAGGCGCCAACATGCGCATGCTCGGATTGATGGGCATGTGACCACCTTAATTCGTAATGAAGCTCATGTAATCACCTCGTCACCAGGCACGCAACGAAAAAACAGCGCGACCACTCTTTGAAAACTCAGTGAACAACACTGTGGTTGCGCTTTTTCGTCTACTGCGCTTGCGCGGTTAAGCTAATCGATAAGCCATCGGTAGACATTGAATGATGAATGATAATCAACATCATGCTCGAGCTGCCAATCATCATTAAATCACAACAATAGAACACTTAATCACGGGAATCGAATGTTCGAAGTCCAAAGGATCAAACGGATCACCTTCCATGTGTCTTATAATGGGGATTGAGGTCGACACCTCAGTCAACTGTCCATATCTCAACCGACGCTTGGTCGCCACTCTACCTGTAATCGGATGGTATATCAAACCAGGGGTTCGTTTCTTGAAAGATCCGAAAAACCATGATTCGGGTCCAAAAAGCCATTCGTGGAATTATGAAGTATCTCCTCTACAAAACTGTTCGTCTAACATGTTCATAAGGTAGAAACATTCTTCTTCCTTGGTAAAGTTTGACAAGTAAAAACTTCTTTCTTACCCAACAACAGTGTCAGTTGTTGTGCCCGAAAACGCCCCGCGCAACAGGTGTTGACCACAGTTACCTGGTTACGGTCAACTCTTAATAAAAGGCATAAACTGTGAATTGTACACAACGCATGTACTGTAGGAGCAAGTTTTAATTATAACTTCTGTTAAAAGTTTGAACGTCATCTACTTTGCATTTAACAAATTGAGGGATTATTGGTTACCGTTCGCGATGCCTGGTTGTCTGTAATCTCGGGGGGGGGGGAGGGGGTGGGGGTCTGCAATTGATATACTTAACCCGAGGAGGCACCCTAGAGTTCCTTGCGTGTAAACATACAAGGAATTTCAAAAAAGTAAGAAATGTGCTTGTGGCGTGGAAATCGTTCCCGATTTGATGAAACTAGGCGCGCACGGTGGTCTTGGGAAATATTTTAGCAAGCGCGCAAGGTGGTGTCGTGTACATCTTATTCTTGCAACCACGAGGTCCCGTTTGTTTTACACTGAGAATATTAATACAATACAGTATGATTGTAATAGATTTCATTGTCAAATTTACAGAGAAATATGTTGACTATTTAAATGGATGTAAACTTCAATAAAATTTTTGAAACATCAAATTGTCAACCGGTCGCATTCACTGTATTTACATTCAATGCACATCGTCTCAAACAGAAATTATAAGCGGGGGCAGTTCTAGTGTATAGTGTAACACCAAAAATATCCTGGCTTCCAATAAGGCAATCCCATGCACCCCTAATTAGGTAAACAATTTGTTCATCGATTCCATACAAATGAACAAGACGAGCTATTAAACCTTGCAGCCAATCCAGCCTCAAGTGTACGGCGTCCACTGTATTTGGGGCAAGGCCTCCTCTTTCAATTTCCCGAATAACGTTAAGTAAAAGCTCTCGCAAATATCTGAACGATTGTAGCTCTTCTTGAGAGGGCGCCATTTCTCTATCCGCCATCTTGGATCAACACGACAGGAAATAAATTACCTCAATCTGGTGTATCGTAGTCACCAGGCCAACGCGAGAAAATGTAGCAGCAGAAAATTCAATGTGTCCGAAAATTAGAAACACTGTCAGAAAATACACCAGAAACGAATCGGAGATGAAAGGCGATGAAAACCAGTCGGAAATTCGAAAAGCTCCCCGAAACCTGACATAACCCGAAAATTCAAATCAACAGAAAGTTCAAGGTTATCCGAAAATTTGATTAGACGAAAATTTCTGAATTCTGTCAGAAAATTGATAAAATCAACATAAAATTCAAACAGCCAAAAAACTCATTGCAATACAAAATGCAATAACATGTCACAAAATCAAAAATTGAACTATGACGGTAATCACCCCCCATAACTGCCATATAGACATCTCCTTCTTTGTAAGCGGCTGCAAAACATTAAGTGCATGGCGTCTTTCAAAATTTGACTTTCTCAGTACTTACGCTGCAAAAAGAGAAAGAAAAAAAAAAATGAAAATAACACGCTGGACAGGAATAAGAGTGCTTCGCTCTACCAGCTCAGTTAACTACCCATTCACCCTGGGAGCAGTGTTGATATGTCCGAGTTAGGAATATTGTCAACAACATGAATACATGAAATAAATAAACTATTTATAGTACGTTTCCACTCTGCAGTTCAAATATACCATTTACTTTATACACCCAAATTATTGCATAAATTATTAAAAATAAAAAGCAGGGTGATTCGCTCCTGTAAAAGGTCATTTTTTGCAGGCTTGCGTTACAAAATATTCATTTCATTTGTTCAGATCGACCGTTGTACGGTTCCGAGAATAATCAGCCTTCGAGAGTTCAATGAATAGTAGTTTCGTTTTCAGTGACACTCAAGCGACGCGAGAAGAAAGTTCCAACGCGTTACACAGATATCATGCAGATGTCTGTGACAGACGCATTCACTCTCATGTGACGTACGCATCCTTGTCACGCTGGCGTTTAATTGGTAAGAGGAAAGCTAGATACTTGACAACCTTTTCACACTTAGACGAGCTGCAAACTGTGTTTTCTGGAAACATGCTCAAAGCACTTGGTTTTGGAGTCAGCGCAAGTATCCTAATCATTTCAGCGATCTTAATTTCGAGAAAGAAGCCTGTTCTTGCTTCAAGACAAAGCTCAACGCCAAACATAGCCATCGTTGGGGCAGGAATCGGCGGAACGGGTAGTTCGTTCTTCCTTCGAGAGCTCTTCGGCCCCAATGCAAGTATCGATGTATTTGAGGCATTAGACAGAGTCGGAGGAAGGCTAGATACAGTCGAAGTCGCAGGAAGGCGATACGAATCTGGAGGATCGATTTTACACCCGAACAACAAATATATGAGCGACTTTGTGAAGCTTCTAGGTTAGTTCATGCCCAGCCGATACCGATAGTGAGACGAATTTTAAAAATTAAGTCAATCTTTGCTTCTGGCTTGACGAAGGATGTAACAAGCCCTCAATTTCTATTCACTTAATGGCTAGATTTCCGTGTACACCCACATTTCATTATGCGCGTTATAACTGTTCTGTTCAATTTCGTTCTTCGAAAACCAAACAAAAAACTGTTTGCATGTGCATTACCCTAAACAACACATTCACGATGTGTTTTTCATTACGTATGCTAGAGCATGCATAGTTAACTTAGCGGTCATACGGAGATCTAGTCCACTTAATAATGACGTGCAAACTCTGTTTAGAGCCATACTCGTAACCAAATCAAGTTCAATGAATATTTCGTGACTTTCAAGGGTCGTGTACAATGCACAAACCAAATTACATCACAATGAACATGTATAACAATCGACAGTTTACAACCCTTAAAAGGTACAATATTATAATAATACTATATATATATATATATAATTATATGGACCCACAGCAGTTTGTATATATAATAGGACTTCATGCTGTCCAATTAAGAAAATATTGGATGAGAAAATTCAGAGGGACACCAAAATTGGACAAGGCCGCGGGCCGAGTCCAATTTGGTGTTCCAAGGAATTTTCGAATCCAACATTTTCTTAATTGGACAAGCACGGAGTCCTGTTATTTGTTAATTATACAGCTACCTCTAAATCCAATATTGGCAACTGTCCAATTTTTCTTAAATTGGATAGGTGTCCAATTTAAGAAAAATTGGACAGTTGCCAATATTGGATTAAGAGGTAGTTGTATAATTAGGTGAAAAAATGTTAAGGCAACCTTGCCAAAGTATGGAGTCAATGTGTAATTTATTGCCTTTTTCGGTGCAAGTCATTTGTCAATTATGCTATTAAATGATTGAATTTTATAGTATAAAATGCAGTGGTATACTGAGTGGTAACTAATCGATAAAAATGATATCATTCCTGTGAAGATAAATGATATCTCACAGAGGTGATATCACTTGTGGGGTAGTATTTTTATTGATTTGTTAACACTTGGTCCACCATTAACTTTTATATTGTACAAAGAGAAAAACATGGTCGCTTTGAGATACGACATTCCGTCTCATGTTGGAAGTCGTTCACTTGATTGCCGGGTCCACTGCATAAGTATTTCTCAACACCTGAAAGAGATGTAATATAATAGGGGAGCAGGGTTGGCGCAGTGGTGAGAGCGCTCGCCTTCCACCAATGTGGCCCGGGTTCGATTCCCGGCCCCGGCGTCATATGTGGGCTGAGTTTGTTGGTTCTCTACTCTGCTCCGAGAGGTTTTTCTCCGGGTACTCCGGTTTTCCCCTCTCCACAAAAACCAACATTTGATTTGATTGATTTAATGTAATATGATTTCATTTCATATCATTTGTGCTTTACAGTGTCCCCAATTAGTGCGTCAGTGCTAAATACAGTTGACACTCAAATAAAGTTCATTATTATTATTATTATTATTATTATTATTATTATTATTATTATTATTATTACTATGCCAGATCATATGTAAGCCTTAAACTCAGCATAATATGCTACAGTACAAGGTATAATGCACCTATCAATGTTAAGCTGGCGGGGGGGGGGGGGGGGGAAGTCAGGGCATGGGGTGGGGATTTGACATTTTTGAAAAATTTGCCATCAAATTCCCTGCCCACGGGCAAATCATTCCAGTCAAATGCAACCCAATTTCCTCACCCTGGGCTGCACATTGCTGTCAAATATCCTAAGGCTGGCAAAGAAAGATTCAAATATTCCCTCCCCCGGGAGAACAAGGTCAGTCAAATGCCCTACCCCAGGGCCAACAAAGACAATCAAATCCCCACCCCATGCCCTGACTCCCCCCCCCCCCCCCCCTGCCGGCTTAACATTGATAGGTGCATAAAGAGGATAGACAAGATATTATATGGCTGCACAGAGATATGAAGTTTCTCTTTGAGTGTTGGAAAATATTTCACGATTGAGTGCAGTGAATGAGTGATATATTTCTCAAATTCACTTAAATATCTTCAGGTGCAATTTATTATGTTACCATAGCAACAAGTGAAGATATCATGTTTTGCAAATAGGTTCACCTGGTATTTTGCTGGGGTTTATATAATTAACACTGTTATCAGATGACTCGATAGTGTTCTCATTTTGTATTGACCACAGCAGGGTGTGAAATGGTTGAAATGTGAGTAATGTTGTTTGACCCACAGGGCTAAAAAAACTCAAGAGTAATGAACCAAACAGCCTTCTTGGAATTTACAATGGAGAAGAGTTTGTGTTCTTTGGCAGTAGGTGGAAGATTGTAAACTATATTAAGCTTCTCTGGAGGTATGGTTTTGACCTTGTTACCATGAATAGTTTTATCAGTGGGATGCTAAAGAGTTTTGATAACATTTATAAATTACAAGAAAAGCAGCAGGCGTTTCACAGTGTACCAGAAATGCTCAGATCAATGGGAGGGGAAGAGTTTTATAACTACACCCAAATGACGTCAAGGCAGGTACTAGAGAAGATTGGTCTGAAGCCACGCCTGATTGACGAACTAGTGACAGTTGTAATGAGAGTCAATTATGGGCAGGATGTGACCTTGAATGGGTTTGCAGGTATGACTATATCATTTAAATGGCTTTCTGTAACTAGGAAGAATCATATATAGACACAGAAGTCCGAATTCTGAATAAATCTGAACTTTTCAGGGGGTTGTTATACAGAGGTTAAACTGTTGGTGCTTAACCCTTTAAGCCCCAAGGGGTCGAGGAGTAAAATCGTTAAAGACACTATTTGGGCTTAAAGGGTTAATTCTAACTTGAGTCAATTTTTGCTTCTGCAATTGTGATTGCGTGAAGCAAATTGATGTAAGTAGAGGGGTGTTCTGTTCTGTTTTTTTTTTTTCATGCAGTTCCAGTTCAGCCTAGAACTATTTTCTTTCAGAAGGTTCAGTTTCTACACTTGTGTACCCACCCTAACCTCCCTTGCCTTTGTCACTTTGTCACTTTTAGACTTTTTCAGAAAATGTCTACGTCTTGTGTCCTCCCCCTCCCCCGTAGGGATGGTTATTTTAAGTTGTTGCTCCCCACCCTACCCTCTTCAGGAAAATTTCAGACTGCATCTACTTTTCTCAAAGAGGTCTCCTTTGAAGCAACCCACCTTTGGAATATCTAATGGTACCCCACAGGGGTAAGCACTGTTGTTTTTTTTTTTCTAAGTTCACAAATTCAGCAAAGTTCATTGTAAAAGGTGCTCAGTCTTTGACCCTGCCCCTTCTCTTTTTGTCACTTTAATGTTCCTGGAAAATATCTGCCCATCCCTCATTGGAGGATTTTTAGTTTTATCCCTCCACCACTTTCCTCTTCAGGGGAATCCCAGACTGCATCTTCTTCCCTCAAATAGATCATCCTTTGCTTTACTCACTTAATTTGAATTTTTAAAGACCCGGGGCACTGGGATTTTTTCATTGTTTTTTTTTCGGGTTTTTTTTTGTATTAGCCAATGAGATGAGGCGATTTAAATGGAATTAACAATTAACTGTTCGCACCTTTTTAATGAGTTTTTCCGTACGCCTGCCTACCTTTGAGCCGGACCATTACTTAATGTCTAACATGACAATGTTATGTAATGCACTTTGGGTTTACTCAGGAGCCCATTACCCGGAGCATACAACTCCCATACTGGGTCTGTGAAACGGCGTTTTCACAAGTAAGGTTATTTTTAGATCGTCTCTCCCGCGAATTGGTTTGGGAGAGCCAATCACAAGCTAGTGCATGATTGATATGTAGCATAATAACCGCCTGTGTTGACAACGAACACAGCCGACATACACGAGTCTTCATCGGAGTGTATGTCGGAGGGCATCGAATAGCATTTCTGACGATAATCAAGGTATTTACACAGAGAGTATTAGCTCCGACGGGATAACTGAGACAGCGGAAACAACTTTTTTTCGCGGGAGAGGTCGCTCTAAAAATTACCTTACTTGTGAAAACGCCGTTGCATGAACCTATAACAGTTGCACGCTCCGGGTAATGGACTCCTGCCCGGGGTTAGTGTAGATTTTTTTTTAAATTTGCAATTTCATCAAAGTTCACCTCATTTCTTCAAAAGGTGCTGTGTCTTTGGCTGGAGCACAGGGAGGACTGTGGTCAGTAGAGGGTGGGAACTGGAGAGTCTGTGAAGGATTGCTTTCTGCATCTAAAGCGACTATCCACAAGAACTCCAAGATAACTGCTGTGGTAAAAAATACAGGAGAAGCTTCGGGAAAATCCGTTTACACGCTAGAAGGAGATGGCAGTCTTCCTCGCAAAGAATATGACATCGTGATTGTGGCAACCCCACTTGCTGTTCCAGAAAACTTTTTCGTTTGTCACGAGTGTAAGAAATGGCCAAACCCCAAAGAGCTTGGGCAGTTCTGGCGAACTGTAGCCACATTTGTCCACGGTCATGTAAACATGACACATTTTGGTTTGTCAAAAGATTGCATTCCAGAACTTATAGGTACAACAGAAACAAAGAAGAATTTTTTCAATTCAATAGGAAAGCAGGATTCAGTAGAGAAGAGAAGAAAGGATGACGCAAGCAAGTTGTCTGTGAGGAAAGTATTTTCACGATCAGAGCTAAGCGCATCACAGCTGGATGAGCTGTTTAGTGCCAAGCAGGAAGTCAACGTCGTCTCCTGGCTAGCATATCCCCACTATACTCCTCCTGAAAAGTTTTGGTCCTTTGTGCTGGATGATGGTGTATTCTATGTTAACGCAATTGAGCAATCTGCCAGTGCTATGGAGATGTCAGCAGTTAGTGCCAAAAATGCTGCGTTGCTAGCTCATCAGTTTTACACCGAGAGCACTGTTGGTACCAAAACCAGTGAACCTACTAGAGAACCAAAAGGGGAGCTTTGAAACTGTATTTCTTTTGGTACTTAAACCAAAGCAGCCATCTTTATCATGAGACAAGTTATTGGGAAAAGAAGTTAAATGTTTGATCGTTATGTTCCCCCGCTCCTCCTCTCTTCAAAGTGAATTTTTCTTGGCTACACTTTTTTACTTCCCAATGAGAGACCAATATCAACACCTCCCACCCCTCCCACGCTACTTCTGTAGGTATCACGTAGTTCTACACAATAAATGAACATTCCAGTCTCTTTCGAAAAATAAACATAAAAAAAATTGAAGACTCGCTTACGGCGCGCGAGATACTACAGCTATAGAGTCAAAGTCAAAGTGAGCGCGCAGGATCAGATCCAAAGTCATCATTGAAAACACCTGCTTTCCAGCGTAACAACTTGTGGTTTATGTTCGGTGTAAAACGCAGTAGTGACGTAAAAGATTGCAAAGAAAATCCAAACAATGCAGACCACGATAACAATGGCCTAAAACAAAGAAAGTCTCCACACCGTCTTACAACGAACATAAACCCAACTTGTTGTTGGAAAGCGTTTTCATTACTGATCGTAGCATTCCCTATCGCGCATGCGATAGCCTTTGTTCTTAATTAGATAGACTCTAATGTCGCATGGCTATAATAATAATAATAATAATAATAATAATAATAATAATAATAATGATAATAACCTTTATTTGAGTGTCAACTGTATCTAGCACTGACGTACTTATTGGGGACACTGTAAATTAAATCAATCAAATCAAATCAAATGTTGGTTTTTGTGGAGAGGGGAAAACCGGAGTATCCGGAGAAAAAACTCTCGGAGCAGAGTAGAGAACCAACAAACTCAGCCCACATATGATACCGGGGCCGGGAATCGAACCCGGGACACATTGGTGGAAGGCGAGCGCTCTCACCACTGCGCCAACTCTGCTCCTCCTGTTTGACGATATGCAAATAATTTTCGTACAAATTCAGAAATATTATTGCCTTGGGCTATCTCCCCTTTTGGACGGCCAAAGTTAAAACTACGGTAGTTAGTGGAAAACTCTAACCCTCGGAGCTCCGCGATACGCCGCATCGGTCGAGGAATACGTTCCCGGTCTTTTTGTCCCATTGGGTTTTCCGGGTTTTCGTATCGGGCCGCGTATCATCGCAGGAAATTTTTTCTAGGATTTCACTCTTTCTGTTTTAATACTTCGTTTAGTTTTTCTCATTTATGTATTGTATCTGCCCAGTTGATTATTTTCATTGTCATACTTAAGTCTATAGGAGTACCCACGTAGATTTACATCGATTCTTTTATATTTACATTACGTCTTAGTAGACCCTGGTTAGGGACATAGGTAATGACGGTATTGCATTTTGCCGTTTTATTGTGTTCACTAATTTAGCGATCTTACCCAGTTATGTTGTTAATATGTATTCAACACTCCTATTATAAATAAAGCGCTACTCTATACTGTCCATCAGATACCGTGCACGAGTCACACTCCAGTTCTCCATCTAAGGGTATATTACGAACTCACAATATGACCAGCTCCCAGTTGGCTTGATAGCTCAGTTGGTAGAGCACTGCTCCGGTATCGCAGAGGTCATGGGTTCGAATCCCGTTCAAGCCTGAGTTTTTTTCAGGCTTCAAATTCACAGCTGCTTAAGTTGTGTACATAACTGCGATGATCAATTAATGTTATTACATATTAATCCGCAGTTCAAATATATGGTCTTTCATATATTCATTTGCATCATTCTTCTTCATCTACGGGTATATAACGAACTCACAATATGACCAGCTCCCAGTTGGCTTGATAGCTCAGTTGGTAGAGCACTGCTCCGGTATGAGAGGTCATGGGTTCGAATCTCGTTCAGGCCTGAGTTTGATGTATTTTCAATTGGCATGGAAGGTATTGAGTGTCTATTGTTCTCAACAATGTTTATCTGTAGACAGGGAACACAAGGTGTTCCCAAAGGGATTGACTATTGTTCAGCTAGTCTACTTAAGAGTAGGTGAGTAATATTCAAGTTCTCTCTCTCTCGCAAGTAGCTCACGAGTTTAATCCTACGACGCTAGTTGAAATGTTGCTAATGTCGGACTCAGAAGGCAAGACGTTTGAGAGTAAGCAAAATATCGAATAAGAGACGGTGGAACTCAAATACAAGGGCAACCGAAAGCAGTTCAAGGCGAACGCCAAACTGGATAATATATTAGACCAATTCAGGTGACCAGCGTGAAAGAAGTAGAGCATTCCGGAATCGCCCAGCTAGCAAAAGATGACAAGGTGATCATTCACAAGCGGCAGAAGCTTATAAGGATAGCGGATAAGTGCAAGGACGGTTGGCAGGTAGTTGAGGAATATGAGTCGGACGATTTGGCTTCGAACTCCGAAGATGAGAAGAAACTTAAGAAGGCGAAGGAAGCCGCCAGCAAGAAAAGGAAGGCAAAAGAGTTCAAGGCGTAGTAAGGGACACATGTACGCGGTAATTTTATACTTTGTGAGTTCTCGTGCTACTCTGTAAGAGTATCCATCCTACTCTGTTGTAGTTTCATGTCTGTTACAGGGAATATAAAGTGTAAAATAATTTACGTTCGGTTGAACGAAGTGAATTAGAACGTAAATTTATTTTCAATTGGCATGGAAGGTATTGAGTGTCTATTGTTCTCAACAATGTTTATCTGTAGACAGGGAACACAAGGTGTTCCCAAAGGGATTGACTATTGTTCAGCTAGTCTACTTAAGAGTAGGTGAGTAATATTCAAGTTCTCTCTCTCTCGCAAGTAGCTCACGAGTTTAATCCTACGACGCTAGTTGAAATGCCCGCCCACCCACCCTATCCCAGACTAACAATCAGTAATTCAGTGAGTGTGTTGGTATTAAACTATTGAGCATTTATTCGTCAAAGGCCGTGCAGAGTACGGTCAACGCTGCTATAAATGCTACAAGCTGGGCCACTGGGCCAGAGAATGCAGAAGTTGTGGAAATTATCCAGGAGGAGAGTTCTATGTCAGAAGAATAGGAGGAGGAGGAGGACAGCCAACGAACAGCAGTACATTTAAATAACAATACGGATGTTCCTGTAAACGACCTTGTCGAGGTAAATGGACATTACGAGTTCTCTGACTGTTATAATACTAATTAAGTAAAGGGTAGGCTAGGAAAGAATATTCAATTTTGAAGGCACAGGTGCTTCTAAAATTCATTCGACATTATTCGCAAGGGGTATAAACTCCCCTTTGTACGTCTGCCGGATTCTAAAATACTACCAAATAACACTGAGGGCAGCTGTAGAACACAAGGATTTTGCGGAAGAAGCGCTACTAGAGCTTATAAAGACTGATCGTGTTTGGGAGGTGGAGTAGCCAACAGTGGTAAACCCCCTTTTAGTTTCAGTCCAACATAACGGAAAGAAGAGGCTTATTTTAGACCTGAGACGTGTCAACAAATATTTGGAAAGCATCGTTTTTAGTACGAAGATTGGAAAGTTGGGCTACGTTATTTCGGAGGAGATTCATATATGTTCTCCTTCGATCTTAAAAGTGGGTACCATCACATAGAAATAGAAAGGGATTACCATACTTACCTAGGGCTGGTATGGAAGTTCTAGAGGTCAGAAAAAGTTCGATAGTTTGTGTTTACAGTATTACCTTTTGGGGTCGTCGACAGCGCCATACATGTTCACCAAGTGAGTGCGGTCTCTCGAAAGTACTGGAGATTACAGGGAATTAAGGTAGCCATCTACTTGGATGACGGATTCATATTAGAGGGAGTTTACGCGAAAAGTAAAAACCTCGCAATGCATGTGAGACATGATCTTGATTTAGCGGGGTTCGTGACCAACGAGGAAAAAAGCGTATGGGAACCACAACAAATTATTACATTGGGTGGTTTATGTTGGAACGCCATAGAGGGGTCAATTAGTGTTGCGCAAAACAGGGTAGAGAAAGTACTCAAGCACATAGAAAGTACTGAGAGCAGAAATTGTCATATCGGCAAGACATGTGGCGTCTCTCACGGGTAAAATCATAGCCACGGGGGCAGTGCTGGGTTATATCAGCAGAAAAATGACGAGACTGCTCTATGTCAATTGCCGCGTCCCAAGGTGGGGAGTCGGTCTTTTAGCTCGATGAATATGCAAACAAGGTAATTCAGTTCTGGAAAGAGAATATATAGAGATCAAATATAAGATATTATTTTTGCCACAGTAGGCCCAATTGCTTTGTGTCCTCAGAAGCAAACAGCACTGGCGGAAGCGGTCACACGATCTTGAACCAAGAGTATATCTGTCACAACATGTGGACAGAGGAGGAGAAGCGAAAGAGCTCAACATGGAGGGAAGTGTATGCAATTGAGTTTGCATTGAAATCATTTGAAGCGGCATTAAGTAATTCTCATGTGAAGTGGCTTACCGACAATCAGGCAGCGGCTAAAATAGTGGAAGTAGGGACCATGAAGCGAGAATTACATGCGATAACAATATGAATTTTGGAATCTGCATTGAACAAAAAATCCTTCTGGACATACAATGGGTACCACGAACGCAAGTGGAAAGAGCAGTTTTTCTCAGTAGGCTAATTGACATAGATGATTGGCAAATTACTTGCGCGTTGCTCGAGCGTATAGAACCTCTGTGGGGGCCACGCTATATCGATTGTTTTGCAAACCTTTATAATTACAAGCTCAAAAGGTTCTTTTCACGTTTATGGACGCCGGGATGCGTTGGTATAGATTTTTGCGTTCAAAACGAGGGTAATGGAAACAGTCTGTTAGTTCCTCCAGTTTGTCTAATATCAAGAACTTTGCATTACATGAGGCAGAAAAAAGCTGTTGGTACACTTATCGTGCCCTTGCTGGCCCTTATTGATCAGGTATCAGGCGTGTTGCATGGTAGACTATCGAGTGTTTAATGGTCACGATGCACTTGAGCATGGACGCAACAAGAATTCACTTTTAGGATGAGAACGGTTGAAGGGGAAAATAATTGCCATATGTTTCAATTTCGAATTCCCCAAAAGCGACAGTACGATATGTCAGCAATACGGAAAGTAAATGAGAGCACTGGCTGTAAGCTTACGTATATATAAGAAGGCACGGGCCTTTAATGTACGATGCACTGCGAAGATGATGATAGGGCGCTGGCCCAGGGAGAGTATATGGTACTAGGTTTTTGGACACTGGTCCAAATCGTTTAGCGTCGCGTGTTTAATTCCAGGTTGTGGAAAAGAGCGAATGTTGGGTTAACGTAATAATTGCCACATGTATCAACTTCTCCAAAAGCAACGGTACGATATGTCAGCTATACGGAAAGTGACAGCACTGGCGGTAAGCTTAGGTATATATAAGAAGGCACTGGCCTTAAATGTACGATGCACTGCGAAGATGATGATAGGGCTCTGGCCCAGGGAGAGGATATGGTGTTAGGTGTTTGGACACTGGTCCAAATCGTCGAGCGTCATGTGTTTAATTTCAGGTTGTGGAAAAGAGTGAATGTTGGGTTAACGTCCCTTCAGACAAGGCGTGATCAAGCAGCTGTTGTGCTCCAGTGTGAATTTGACCAAGAAAGGTACTGGGTGAAATCAAGAAGTTTCCTCAGTGGTCTAAGTAACGGCATTCAAATAGAACTACCCTACGACAGTGTAATCGCTGCAATTTACCTAATTATCAGAAGTATCAAAACGTGCAAAAGGAGGCATGTCAGTTGTGTTAGCGTTCTCAGCATTTAGGTGGGTCCATACATTCATACCAGCTAGAAATCCGCTCGATAAGGAAATGTGTAGAAATATTATAGAATCTGCTCAGAGAAGTAAAAGTAAGCCAGTCGCTAAGAAGAGACCCGTTTCAGAGGATATTATTGATAAATACGCTGGGTAAAACTGTAGCTCAGAGGATTTGAGAATAGCAATAATGTGCTCACTAGGTGTTGCGGGGTTTTTGAGGTTTGATGAATTTTCAAGCATTCTGGCTAAGCACTTAGATTTCCAAAGGGATCACATGGTCATATTGTTTCCATGTTCTAAGACGGACATTTATCGGGAAGGCAACATTGTGTAGATCAAACGTATGGATGGTAGATATTGTCCTGTTTAGTGAACAAAGAGGTACTTAGATAAGGTCGGTATAGAACCAAAGTCAGAACTTCTAACTTTCGCCGTATAAGTTTTCATAGGAAGTCCAAGTCATTTTCACTTTGCAAAAATCGGCCTCTCGTATTGGAGATGTCTTGAGATATTTAAGGAGTGTGTGGAAGGGCTGGGTATATCCCAAAAGAGAACAGACTACATAACCTTAGGTCGGGGGTATGACATTGGTTGTAAGGAACAGTAATAACAGGGTTTCAGACAGGCTTCGTAAAGGCCACGGTTGCTGGAAATGCGATATCTCAAAAGACATGTATGCACATGAGGATATTCACAAAAGATTAGAAGTAACAACGTTTTTGGTTTGTAATGGTCAATATCAAGTATGGCACGGAGTAAGCTTAACGTATTTCAGTCGATCAATTAATTGGTATACTACAATGGATAATGTATTCAGTAATGGAATATGAGTGCATCTATAAGGTTAAACTGTGTTACAATAAATAAACTCGTGCTACTCTGTAAGAGTATCCATCCTACTCTGTTGTAGTTTCATGTCTGTTACAGGGAATATAAAGTGTAAAATAATTTACGTTCGGTTGAACGAAGTGAATTAGAACGTAACTTTAATTTCACAGCTGCTTAAGTTGTGTACATAACTGCGATGATCAATTAATGTCATTACGTATCACTCCGCAGTTCAAATATATGGTCTTTCATATACTCGTTTGTATCATTCTTCTCCATATACGGGTATATTACGAACTTACAATATCACCAGCTCCCAGATGGTTTGATAGTTCAGTTGGTAGAGCACTGCTCCGGTATCGCAGAGGTCATGGGTTCGAATCCCGTTCAGGCCTGAGTTTTTTTTTTCAGGCTTTAATTTTAATTTAATTTAATAAATGTCATTACAACTGTTATATGTTGCGTTGCGGGCCGTACGGAGAGTAGAAATGAAGCTAATCTTCGCGAAAATAAGACAGCAGAGAAAGCAATTCATGCGCAAGAAAATGAAATTAAAAGGTCAATTACTGAAAAAGTACACGAGCAGTATCCGTCACAGCGGCGAAGCAAATTTTCAATTCGCAAAGTACTGCGCATAAAAGGACAAGCACCGACAATGTGCGCGCGCATAATCCGATCTAGGGTGACAGCGGGGAAAGGAAGTTTTTTCAATGCGCGTAGTTTTACCTCTGAAACCATGAAGACAGCCAAACTTTTTTCAGCGAAAGCGGCTGTATCAACTTTGCCTTTCACATAGAATAAATATATTGGTAGAAGAATTTGAGATTGTTATTGTAATTTGGTAAAAATGCGGTAAGAAGACTCCGTGATCGATTGTTTACCGATGTCCATTGGTTACGTCTGTGTCGCGTCGTTGGTTTCGTTTGTGACGTCATTCTGACAATACACAGCTCGTACGAGGTTGTCGATAATGGAAACCCGCGAGACTGGGAAAACGTTTAGGAAAAGTCACCCAAAATGAGAAAGATTACTGTATTAGTTTTCCTGATGTGTATTCCGCTTTCTTTGACTTCTGTTTCTCGGGAGATCGACTGGAATCTGCTGAACACAAAGTACGTTTTCGTTACGATTAGAATTTACTGTGTTACTAACTGTGAAAAGATATGAGTGAAAAGTTAGCAAAATGAACGGGGGAGGGCATTTTTGATGAAGACCTTACTAGTCACGGGTTAAAATCATATAGCAAAGGAAAAAGAACAGACAGTTCGCGGTAAAGCAAACAGTATATCAGATCAGAAAAGTACTGCGAATAATGGGAACTTAATTTTACTGACCACACTAAACAATATAATATAGTGAGTACCACGGTGCAGTTCCGTCTATGAGCTTTCCAGAGTGCGGTCAGATAAAAAAGATAGAACCACACTGTATAGTAAAACAAACAGTACCCTAGTACAGTACGGTTCAGTAGCTTTACAAAGAATGATCACACTGCATGGTTTGATCCACAGACGAAAACATTAGAACCACTCTGTATAGTAAAACAAACAGTACCACAGTACACTACCGTTCAGCACCTCTAAACAATTATTTCACGTGTGATGCTTTGCTAACTTTGTTGTGTTACATCGTTGCAGAGACCAGTCAAACCATGAACCTTTGCTCCTGAGAATGGACTCTAAAATGAATTTTAAATGTGATTCCATGTTACCAAAAGAATTTTCAGGAAAAATTGCTATTTATATGGTTGATTGGAGTGGTTATAACGAGTGCAACGCAACCGAGGGCAAACTGTTCGCTAAACTCAATTGCGGATTTGGAATCAATGGCAGCAAAAAAGGATTGGATTTCCACAGAAAGGAAGCTCAAAATTACTATTTTATAGGTAAGTATTCCTGGCTTATGTATTTGGCTTAACTTCTCTATTGTTTCTGTTGCATTGTGAAAATAATTAGTAAGTTGCATTGTGTTGTTTTGTGTCGTTCTAGAATGCATTGTTGAACTATTGTCATGGCCATATAATACAATACAATGCAATGCATAAATTTGTCGGAGTATTGGACAACCCTCCAACACCGGGTTCTACATCCCCCACTCTTCGCGAACAGTGTGTGGGTTCTTTAACGTCCCACGAAGTTATTACGAACGAGGGTTGTGAGACGGGACCTACGGTTTATCGTCCCTATCCGAGAAGACTGGAAAGTCTAACGATGTACAGATGTCATTGCAAAGGCAGCACTTTTTCCTCAGTTTTTTTAAAGACCCTGAGTGATGGTCGGGCCGAGGTTCGAACCAAGGACCTCCCGCACGATAGTCCCGTGCTATACCAACTGAGCTAACCTATCAGCGGTTAGCATTTAACCGTTGCAGTATCGTTGTAGGTTGAAATAAGTACAGACATGAACGGGTTACGAACCCGATACCTTGCGAAGCTCTACCACCGGTGCGAAGCTCTACCACCTGAACTATCCAGCGACCACGCTGTGAGCAGGTCGGTCCATAAACTGAAAGAGACCAATATTTTTCAGTACGGAAACCGCACCAGTTTAACATTACCTGCTACGTTTATCTAACCCGCTTTTCTTCCATGTTTTATAGGTTTTGCTGCCGAGAAAAACGAGAAAATCCACAGTTTGATTGGTGGAAGTTGCAAGTCTCACAACACGAAGTTCATTATCCACGTCTGTGACCCGTTTATTACTCCAAAGACAGAAACGTGCTCAATGAAATGTGAGTAGGCAGTAATGCAAGTCAATCTGTAGCACATTCACTCTACTAACTGGGTGAATCAATTCTCGCGCGGTCATTGGTCCAGAGTAAACTGTTAACCCTTTCATTGCCACAGGTGACCCATCTGTAAGTTTTCCTTAAAATTCCAATACACTAACGCACAACCAGATTATAAAAATTAAGAACATGATCACATCAAAGATGCTAAATCGATCAACCACCAAATTCTCCGAACTAGACCATAAGGAACTATATAGCACTTGATCAGGAGAATTTATAATCGATCTTGGCAATGAAACTGTTAAATTCAATTTAGCCTCTGGTAGACATGTGAGAAGTCCCAGCCTGTCTTTTCGCCTCGAGTGTCAATAATCATGTGGATGACTTGAAGAAACCGAGGCTTTTCCGCTCTCCACTCGTCAATAGTACCTGACACCCCATAACGTCCAAAACATATTTTAACAATGATGAATATGAAATATGAGATAAGAGAATATAGTAGATAATTAACAATTAGATTATGAGCTCAAGATTTCTATGGGGTGATAGTTGATGAGGCCGAAGGCCAAACCAACTATCACCTCATAGAAATCGATAGCGAATAATCTAATTATTTTAGTAAAAATAATAATAAACAAGTCATTTGTCGGTGAAAAAAAAAAACACAAAATACTAAATCTTCCTGTCAAATTTCGCTAAAAGCGCCCAGATGTCGCCATTTTGGAAACGATCTTCTACTTAGTGCTGTCTAATGGCTGATAGTCTGCAGTAGCTCAGCCATACAGATTGCGGCATTTGCATTAGTCTACAAGTAGATTTTTACTAATATGAAATATTATAGACCAGAAACTCAATTCCACACCGTTTCTCTCGACCCAGGTGTACAAATGGGTACCAGTGATATAATGCTGGGGGTAACTTGTGTTGTTTCCTTAGACAAGAAACCTAACTCCACACTGTCTCTCTCCACCCAGGTGTATAAATGGGTACCAGTGATATAATGCTGGGGGTAACTTGTGTTGTTTCCTAGACAAGAAACTTAAATTCACACTGTCTCTCTTGACCCAGGTGTACAAATGGGTTCCAGCGATATAAGGCTGGAGGTAACCCTGCGTTGTACTAGCATCCCATGCAGGGGAGGGGGGAGTAATATATACTTTCTAAGGTTACGCTCATCGCGTGATATCCAGACTCCAGATTCCGCGTCCCCTAGAGCTTGCACTTTGTATATGTAATCACATGATTTCGAGTGCAATTTGGGATAAATCAGCACGAGTAAATTTTTCAAAGGCTAACCAAATTGCACGAGCCCGTAGGGCGAGTGCAATTTGTAATCTTTGAAAAATTTACGAGTGCTGATTTATCCCAAATTGCACGAGACAAATCATGTGATTACTTGTTAATAATATACATGCAAAAATTTAATTTCAACTTTCTGCACTCAATTTCAACTTTTTGCACTCAATTTCAATTTTCTGCACTGTTTGGGATTAATTGACGTGCTCTCAGCCAATGAGCATGCTGAAGTTTTTGCATGTATATCATTAGGTCAAGGAAACGCGAGCGCTGTGAAAAATGTCTCATCCACAGGTGAATGAAGTAATAAGGTGAATGAACCTTAATTAGCACAGAAAAAGGTACAGTCCAGGAGGGGACAAACTTATTTTGCTTTTCCTTGGCATTTAGCTTGCCCGGTTCCATTGGGTGTAGAAGATGGAAGGATCAAGGACAAACAGCTCACTGCTTCCTCAGAAATGGATGATAAACATTCTGCCAAACATGGACGCCTTTACTCGGACAGCTTGAGGTAAGGCTTCGTTGGCAGAAAAATGTTAGAGGCGAAAAACAGAAGGTCGACGCGACTCATGGTTTTACTCTAGATTCCGTCAACCTTAACCGGGCTTTTAGGGCAAGTCATGGATTCATTCTATAGTTAGATTTGATCCATAACTCTCTCTGCCAAGAGTGAAGGCACAGTTAGTATAGTGGCTAGCGTGACGGACTTTCAAGCAGGATATCCGGACCTCGATTCGTGGTGATGGGAGTGTGTTGGTTTCATAGACAAGACACTACTCCACACCGGCTCTCTTCACCTGGGGCCGGCTGTTGAAAGGCCGATTAGCGCTAATCCAAGGTTAAATTTGAACCCGTGCTTCTTTTCCTCTTGTTAAAAAGCATTTTCTTCGATAACTTTCTCTATTTTTCTCAGAGCATACAATCATCAAATTGTATTCAAAAAGAATTATACTGAATGTGTTTTTAAGCTCTCATATCTGCCCTTAAATTTCGCACTAACCCTGGGTTACCTTAACCCTGCTTCGAGCAACCTGGCCTTGAGTGTTAATTGGTTACCGGTGATATAATGCTGGGTGTAACTCTGCGTTAGACTAGCATCCAAACGTATATGGAAGTGTAAAGTTTTCACTAATTAAGGAGAATCAAATAGAGGCTTAACCTTTTGTTGTCTGTACTTTACTTTATAAGGCGTCTGAGTGACAGCGCTTGGTGTGCGGCTCCGTTTTATGATTCAGGAGCTCAGTTTCTTCAAGTCGATCTGTTCTCAGTTCACACCGTGTCAGCGGTTGCGACACAAGGTGCGCCCACAGAACACAACTGGGTCAGCAGTTATCTTTTGCTTTACAGTCTTGGCGGGATCGAATGGATTGTTGTCACCGGGAAAGAACGACATATCAAGGTTAAAATTAAGAATTATTTACATGAGATTTACATTTGTAGTAAGTCAGTTCCGCGATGGGTTTTAGAACCGAACAGAAATAGGAGCCCATCTCTGGCAGAAACTCATTACAGTGATTTTTGGTGGCTTTTCAAAGAATGGTCACACCGCATGGTTTGATCCACACATGAAAAAGATAGAACCACACTGTATCGTAAAACAAACAGTACCACAGCACAGTACTGTTCAGTAGCTTTACAAAGAATTGTCACACTGCATGGTTTGATCCACAGATGAAAAAGATAGAACCACACTGTATAGTAAAACAAACAGTACCACAGTACAGTACTGTTCAGTGGCTTTACAAAGAATGATCACACTGCATGGTTTGATTCACAGATGAAAAAGTTAGAACCACACTGTATAGTAAAACAAACAGTATCACAGTACAGAACTGTTCAGTAGCTTTACAAAGAATGGTCACACTGCATGGTTGTAGTCTCAGACCTTAGTGTAAGAGGTTAAAACATCGTAAAATCTCAATCGTGAAGCGCATTTTATGAGTCAATGTTTGACTCTAGAAGTAGAAAAGTTGAAAGAACTTTTCAATCCGCCTGGTGCATTTTTTAAAAAAGCGCTAAAAGGTGTCGTTACATGACCAGTTTTCTTTCGAGTATCACGTAGATTTAGAAGTTATGTTTCCAATTCTTTTTTAAAGGAATTTAAAGGAAATCAAGATAGGTCTTCTGTGGTACGTCACTGGTTGGAGCCTCGCTTTCATGGGCGTTACATCCGCTTTGTACTACTCTCCTGGGTTGGTCAGCGGTGCATGCGTGTAGAGATATATGGCTGTAAGAATGCCCCGTCAACTGAAGAACTCCAAAGGAATTTGAAGGAAGGTACATAGAAGATAAAATGGCACTTAAGCTAATTTTCTCTATTGTTAGACACTTGTTTGATGGGTTGTCTTGAGTGGCTTACGATGTCACTGAGCTATCGTGCCAAGTTCCAGTTGTTAAATCCATAACCGTGGCGTTCTTTCGACGTCTGGTGTTTTCAAAAAAATTATGCTTTTCTATTTGTAATGCCATCTAGGCAATCTTTGCGGTCTCTACAAACGCCTTTTTATTTTGTGAAAAACTCTTCCTGAATGAACAAAACAGTAGGACAACAGTAGATTTTATTAATTGACTAACTAAGATTATTGTGTTTTACGAGCTGCAATTTTAACTCTGGCTTCGATAATAGCTCTTTATCATTAAGCTTTAAGCTTATTAACTGCACGCCACTTGATGCATTGACTATCGAACCGGCTCAGATCTGCCGCCTCTCGAGTTGAAAGTTTAATCTCGCCGTATTTACGCAGTTTAAGCAATTACCCCTTAGCCTGAAAGAACAGGTTGGAACAACATTGAACCCGCGCGCTCCCGAATACCGGTGCGATTCTCTACCAGCTGTACCTAACTAGCCGGTTTCGCTGTGGGCAGTTAAGTAGTGGTTTCATATTATATCCATATTCGTAATGAAATCATTCACGAGTTCGAATCCCTTTCTTTTCTTCCTTTTTTCCCTTTCCCTTTCCCTTTCTTTTCTCAAAATAGGTGGCAATGGTTCAAAGTTGCGCAAATACATGAACGATCAAACTTTCGATTACGTTTCCAACCGCAGTTCAGACTTGTGTTTTATCTTAAATACGCATTTTAACTGTGCAATACTATATATATATATATATATATATATATATATATATATATATAGTTAAGTGTAAAATGAGGCGTCATGAAGCAAACTTCTAACTGTTCCGGCTTTTAATCCGACGTTTCGGCCTTCGGCCTTCTTCAGAGTGGAACAATGTACACGTTAAAAAGTAAAAAGTAAAAAGCTAAAAATACTAGTAGGTTTACAGATTCGCAAGTATTTATATAGGATCACAAAAATGTAATTATAATTACAAAATGCTATACCAACTGAAATAAAAGATTACGTAACAAAGCTAATGGCAACCTAGAAGAACGCACAGATGATAAAATTCCAACAATGTATCTGCGAGCGCCTAAAAGTACAATAGTTAGTCTAATTAGATATTGTAGCGGACGCGATTTTTAGACCTAAATTCGCGTCTCTTATTAAGACCATGAGGGTAAAGTGTAACTTGCTGGGAGGTCCAATAGGCCTCTCTCGTCAATAGCAACTTGTCAATATAAGCAGCGTCACCTTGGTTAGTAATTTGTTCGATGACAATAAACTTAATTTCAGAAATTTCATGCCTTGTACAGTTAAAATGGACCGCAAGTTCACACGTCTTTTTGTTGGTATGCATGGACGATTTATGATTGCGAAAGCGTACTTTGAATTCTGTGGTGGTAGAACCTACATATTGCAATTTGCATTTATTACACGAGGCCAAGTATACAACGTTTTTGGAAGAGCAAGACAATTTTTGATTTATTTTATAGGATCGGCCTGTGGAAAAGCTTTTAAACTTAGAATCCTGAATTAAAAAGTTTTTGCATAGATCACAACGAGTACAACATTTGAAGCACCCTCCCATTTCCTTCTCTGCCTGGATTGCCCCATTGTCGCCACGAAATTTAGATGGTGCTAAAATATCTTTGAGATTTTTGGTACGGCTATATGCTGGAAAAATCGATTTAGATGGAAAAATATCAAGTAGTTCGGTTGACGACCTCAAAAGATGCGCATGTTTCTTGATAACTCTCTGAATATCAGGCAGGATAGGATTGTAATCAAGAACTAACGGGAAAACTCTCTTGACAGGCTTAACCTTTTTCTTAAGCAATTCTGATCTCTCAATACTAAGCGCTTTGTCGAATTGTTTGTCTACTAAAGCGACATTATAGCCCTGGGATATAAGGTACCCTTTGTATTCAGCACACCTCTTGTTTAGAAAATCGTCGGTAGAACAATTACGTCTAACTCGTGGCGCAACCCCATAAGGAATAGCCCTTTTACAATGTGCTGGATGGGAACTTGAAAAAGGTAGATAAAGATGACTATCCGTAGGTTTAGCATAGATATCTGTCTTAATAAACCCATCCTGAAGGTGTAAAGTGAGATCCAAGACATTGATGGTATGCTGTGAATATACCAGCTCAAACTTGATGGTGGGATAGAGGGAATTGATGTAATCAGTAAACTCTAACAATTTAGGTAAGCCATGCGGCCAAATCTCGAAAACATCGTCCCTATAACGCCACCATAACATGGGTTTCACGGCACCTTCAGATTTAGCTTTCTCATCAATCAAACCCATTGCCAAGTCGGCATAACTACATGCGTTTTTGGGCCCCATGGCTGTACCGTGTTTTTGCACAAAGTTTTTTCCAGAAAATTGACAATTGTTGGTTTGGAGACAAATTTCAATAGCCTCCACAATGCAATCAGTTAATGGAAACTTATCAAATCTAGAATCAAGAGCTTTTCTAACAGCTGAAATTCCTAAATTATTGTCAATATTAAGAAACATAGCAACTACATCCCAAGACACCAGCAAGCACCCAGGTGGTAAGGGGCCTTTCTCGGAATTGAGAATTTGGATCTTGTTAATAAGGTCAGTAGTATCTTTGATAAATGAAGGTAAATTTTGAGCGAGGGGCTTGAGATAAAATTCAGTAAAGGCCGAAAGTCTTTCAATTGCCGTTCCGCAACAAGATGTGATTAGGCGAAGAGGGTTGCCTTCCTTATGCGTTTTTACATTTCCAAAAGCCACCCCCGGTTTCGGTTCCAAGTTGGCAACCCAAGTGGCAATCTCTTGACTAATTTGACCTTTACCTAGCCAATCACGACCCCATTTTTTGATCTTTTCAAAATGCTCCATGGTAGGATCATAGTTAATTTTATCATAATGGAGATTGTTGTTGAGTTGCTCAAACATCTTATCCTGATACTCATTCTTAGAAACAATAACAAATCTGGATCCCTTATCTTGAATTCTAAACACATTATTACTAGATTTAAGTTTACTTAAGGCTAACCTTTCCTCTTTCGTCAGATTATCCTTAGCTCTTAAGTTTTTGGGCTCAAGAATGTCTTTCTTCACATTGTTTAAGAAAAGTTCTACTTCAGGAAAGCTGGACTTTGGAGGCATCCAATTGCTAGTAGACGGAATTGTTGGGAAACGTTCATCCACTGCTCGGTTAGTATCGTCAAGATCTTTGCCATGATAGAATACAGCAAGACGAATTCGTCTCTCAAATTTGTCCAAATCATCGACGGTTTTTTGCCAATTAACATCCTTTGGCGCCGGACAGAACGCTGGTCCCTTCACCAGAAGGGATTGTTCAGCATCCGAAAGTTCAACAGATGTTAAATTGATGGGTTTTAAATCCGGTACATTCTTATCGTTGGCAGGCGGCAAACTGGCTTGATGGGCATTGGAATGTGGTGCCATTCTTCCTAGAAGATTTCTAGTGAAGCGCCGTTTTCTGCTCCTGGATTTTCCACTACGATGGTTGTAGTGAGCTTCTACTTGTGCTGGATTATAGGGTGTGGCCAATGCATATTTACGGCGGGCTTTTTTTCGTAAATATGCATTGGCCACACCCGGGGTTTGGGTTTGATTGATGAGAAAGCTAAATCTGAAGGTGCCGTGAAACCCATGTTATGGTGGCGTTATAGGGACGATGTTTTCGAGATTTGGCCGCATGGCTTACCTAAATTGTTAGAGTTTACTGATTACATCAATTCCCTCTATCCCACCATCAAGTTTGAGCTGGTATATTCACAGCATACCATCAATGTCTTGGATCTCACTTTACACCTTCAGGATGGGTTTATTAAGACAGATATCTATGCTAAACCTACGGATAGTCATCTTTATCTACCTTTTTCAAGTTCCCATCCAGCACATTGTAAAAGGGCTATTCCTTATGGGGTTGCGCCACGAGTTAGACGTAATTGTTCTACCGACGATTTTCTAAACAAGAGGTGTGCTGAATACAAAGGGTACCTTATATCCCAGGGCTATAATGTCGCTTTAGTAGACAAACAATTCGACAAAGCGCTTAGTATTGAGAGATCAGAATTGCTTAAGAAAAAGGTTAAGCCTGTCAAGAGAGTTTTCCCGTTAGTTCTTGATTACAATCCTATCCTGCCTGATATTCAGAGAGTTATCAAGAAACATGCGCATCTTTTGAGGTCGTCAACCGAACTACTTGATATTTTTCCATCTAAATCGATTTTTCCAGCATATCGCCGTACCAAAAATCTCAAAGATATTTTAGCACCATCTAAATTTCGTGGCGACAATGGGGCAAACCAGGCAGAGAAGGAAATGGGAGGGTGCTTCAAATGTTGTACTCGTTGTGATCTATGCAAAAACTTTTTAATTCAGGATTCTAAGTTTAAAAGCTTTTCCACAGGCCGATCCTATAAAATAAATCAAAAATTGTCTTGCTCTTCCAAAAACGTTGTATACTTGGCCTCGTGTAATAAATGCAAATTGCAATATGTAGGTTCTACCACCACAGAATTCAAAGTACGCTTTCGCAATCATAAATCGTCCATGCATACCAACAAAAAGACGTGTGAACTTGCGGTCCATTTTAACTGTACAAGGCATGAAATTTCTGAAATTAAGTTTATTGTCATCGAACAAATTACTAACCAAGGTGACGCTGCTTATATTGACAAGTTGCTATTGACGAGAGAGGCCTATTGGACCTCCCAGCTAGTTACACTTTACCCTCATGGTCTTAATAAGAGACGCGAATTTAGGTCTAAAAATCGCGTCCGCTACAATATCTAATTAGACTAACTATTGTACTTTTAGGCGCTCGCAGATACATTGTTGGAATTTTATCATCTGTGCGTTCTTCTAGGTTGCCATTAGCTTTGTTTCGTAATCTTTTATTTCAGTTGGTATAGCATTTTGTAATTATAATTACATTTTTGTGATCCTATATAAATACTTGCGAATCTGTAAACCTACTAGTATTTTTAGCTTTTTACTTTTTACTTTTTAACGTGTACATTGTTCCACTCTGAAGAAGGCCGAAGGCCGAAACGTCGGATTAAAAGCCGGAACAGTTAGAAGTTTGCTTCATGACGCCTCATTTTACACTTAACTAAAATTCACATTGAAGCACGGTATCTCTTTTGATCCTTCTACTGGAAGTCATCGTTGGGCAAACCATATTATTCTGCCTATATATATATATATATATATATATATATATATATATATATATATATATATGTATATATATGTATGTATATATATATATATATGTATATTGCACTAAGGAAAAGAGTCTCAACCATTTAATAATTTAACCCTTTGACCCATATATATATATATACCAACTCAGCAACCTTGGCATTTTGAGCAATCTGATTGGCTCTCCATGTGAGGTGAATGAGGGGCTTCTGGGTAATCCTTGTGCCTGTAAAACAAACTGGGGTCAAAGCTACCGAAATGTGGCCGCCGTCGGTTCTCGCTTTTCAGCTTTCTCGAAAAGGTTTTACTTGGGAAATTATACAAAACACTACCACGATAAAACGTTGATCAAGGCAAGACCAAACAATAGCGAAAATGAACGACACAATAAAACTGCATACATGTGCAAAATCAAGTCCGGTAAGTCTCTTCGTCGTACGAATTACGCTTCAACAATTGAATTTTTTCACCGGTTGTGTTATCCACGGCGTCGTCGTCGTAGTGTTTTTTAAGCTCCCTACTGAGGTTGCTTGAATGGTATATGCTAAACCAGTTATTTTCCAACCTCGTTCCCAGCGCTTTTCCCTAGCAGTAGGACTGATGGCGGACGGGAAAAGGCCTGGGAACGAGGTTGGTTATTTTCTTCAATCTCGGTGAATAGTGGCTTTAGGAATACTTACCTCGATTTCTGAGAATAATTGTTAAATATACAAATGTTATTTTTTCGAATTGATTGTCGCGTGTGGGTAGTTCTGAAAAGAACTGTTGCTGACGTTAACTGACGTCTCGACAACCTGAGCGGAAGTCATCGTCAGAGTCGAGTCATGTTAAAACTCAACTTTTCTTTCCACTAGCGCCAAGGCCCTGTGAAACGACTCACTGCCGGAATGTACCTCACTCCATGTGCTTTATGTACAGCGGTGTTCCCCAATGTAAATGCCTACCTTCGTGTACGATGGGTTCTGGAAATGTCTGCGGAAGTGACGCAGAATTGTACGCCAACGAATGCGAGATGAAAAGGACCTCGTGTAAAAGCAGGAAGATGATTAACATTCACAAACGTGGACCCTGCCCTCGTAAGCTTTTGCAATTAGCTTTTTCAAGAATCATTTTCTCAACACGATAGATATTGTTTGATCACATTTAAGTCAATGAGACACCATGAGGTGTGAAGGTAATGTGTTGTATTAAACACGAGAAAGAGTATTTAATCACATATAGAAACACGAGACAACAAGACCGTTGAAGGTAGTGTTATATATTTAACACGAATAACAGTGATCACACATCAATACAAAGGCATCAAGAGCTGTGAAGGTAGCGTTTCGTATAAAATACGAGAAAGAGTGTTAAATCACATCAGATACTGAGACAACAAGAGCTGTCAAGGTGATGTTTTTATTTAAAGCACGAGAAAGATTAATAGAGTAGTAAACCACATATAAATACTAGGACAATAAAGAGTGTGAAGGTATGGCCGTGCTGTCGTATTATAAAGATTTAAACACGAGATACGTTCAGTGTTATATCAAATATCTAGAGGTCAAGAGCTGTAAAGCTACAGTAATGCCCTAGTGCAGTACACACGAAAACCAGTGTTTAATGGCATATGAAGCTACTAAACCAAAGGTGCAGTTTATTTAAGTAGTGAATAAACACGAGAATCAGTGTTTAACTGCACATAGAAAGAAGAGAGAAGAAATTGAATGTACAGGATCAGAGCATTGTTGATGACATTTGAGGTGCTGTTTGATTCTGTATACCAATTTTCTCTCTTTTTGTGTGCATGAAGTAATGAAAATGATATATTTTGAGCTTGGAGAATTTCAAAAAGATGTGATTTTCAACACTGATTTTGGCAATTCTTTTTACTCTGTCAGAACCGGTGGCTTGTGGGAAGTTCTGTCCCAGTCCCTACTCTCGCTGTGTCAACCGCTTGGGAATGGAAGAAAAGTGTGAATGCATAGAGAATTGTCCTGATATCAAGGAACCTGTTTGTGGATCCGATGAAGTTACCTACGAAAACATCTGTATACTTAGGAAAACTGCGTGTGAAAAAGGAAAGGAAATTATGGTTGTTAAAACGGGAAATTGTCAGGGTGAGTTTATGTTGAGCAGAATGATGAAAGAATTCTATCCTTAGATATTTAGGTACCGTTCATTATTTATTTAGGGGGGATGGGTGAGAAAATGGGGGGACTCGAAATCTAAGCCACTGCAAAGAGGGAGGTCCTGAGGTAGATTATTTTTATTGAGGGGGTCCTCGAATTTTATAAGATATGAGTACATAGAGTAAAATTGTTTAGTGTGTGTTAAGTGGAAGGGGGAGATGCGTGAGAAAATGGGGGGGCTCGAAATTTTACTGCAAAGAGGGGGGTCCTGAGGTAGAAAATTTTTTTTTAGGGGGGCCTTGATTTTCTGAAGGTATAAGTACATACAGTAAAACTGTGTGTGTGTAAGTGGGGTGTGGAGTATTAAAATGCTCCTCTAATAGAATAGGGAGGACTTGAAAAATCCAGTTTTACTAAGAGGGATTCATAGAAAAAAAGGAAGATTTGTTAATTTCTCACACATCCCTCCCCCCTCCGATAAACAATGAACCGTCCCTTAGAGGATTTTACTTAGAGGACCGTGCGTAGGCATTTACATGTACACAAGTTGCTCGGATTTCTGCTAAACGTTTCCCACAAAATCTTCAAAAATTGCCCCAAAGTTTCTCTTTTTTCGAAAACGTTGCTCGTTTCTCGAGTCCAAAATTTTAGCATTTACTTCTATAAATTACATTTTAGAAATACACAAATAATTTTTAACCTCTGAAGATTGCATACTCACAAAACTTTAATGCCTATTTTTGCTGCTCGTGCTTTTGCTACTTCGATTCGCTCGGTACTTGAGTCTTCAGTAGCAGAGTCTTCCGAGCTGGAAGTGATAGGGGGGGGGGGGGGGTGGGGAATTTTCAGCTTGCACGAATTTTTTTTTTCGCTCACTGCTTGTGCAGGAATTTTTTTTTTTCAGGTGAACCCCTCTGCACGAATTTTTTTTTACTAGGTGTGAAAAAGTCACAATTGGACCTTCCTTCTGCGTGAATTTTTTTTTTACCTTCTTCCTTGCATGAATTTTTTTTCTTGGCATTTTCCCTTGCATGATTTTTTTTTTGTTTTTTTTCCCCACCCCCCCCCCCCCATCACTTTTCTAATGGTCCGTCCCTTAAACAACTTGTGTAAATGCCTAGCCGTGCGTCGTCCACCTTTGAACCTGTACGTCACGTGGTCCTCTTGTGGCTCGTGTTCGCTGCTCAGCCGACCCGTGGCTTATATGCATCACGTTTTCTACCAAGCGTCCATCTCTGTTTCTACCTGTGACTCTAATACATCTCGCGGTCGCTCGTGTACATCTCGTTGTCCACCTGTGACTCGTGTACGTTGTGCGACCCACGCGTGAATCGTGTACGTTTGTGGCTTCGTGTAAGTCGCGTGGTCTTTGGAAATATGCTTTTTAATAGTTATTGTAAATTTCCCTAATTTTAAAATGATCTTGTTTTAGTTTTTGTTTTATTACCTTGCATATATTTTATTATTATTATTATTATTATTATTATTATTATTCATAGTCTAATTAGTGAACTCAGGGCTCCTATTGATAGCAGGTTTGATTTGTAAGCTCCCTGAATGGACTACCCCGAGGAAATTTAGTTTTTTTTCTTTTATTTTAAACAAAGGCGTCTATTCTATTCTATTCTATGTGTGCTCGTGTGCGTTGCGTGGTAGTCCATCTGTGACTCGTGTACTATGTCCGGTCCTGTGTCTCGTGTAAGTTGCACTGTCACCTTGTGGTTCGTGTAGATCGCGTGGTTCCACGCATGTAAGTCTCGCTGTGCGCCTGTGACTCGTGTATGCCTTTTCTTTTGACATTTTCTTTCCTTCTTTCTTTCCTTCTTGAGCAGTGAAAGACAAAGGCACCTGCCCTTCACCGTGGAGTGGTTCTGCTGTTGGCAAGACGTGTGAAATGACAGCCGATGAATGTCATGACAATGGCGATTGTCCGTCTTTCATGAAATGCTGTCACAATGGCTGCCGTAAAGTGTGCGTAAAACCCGGGCAAGGTAGCGCGTACTTTTTTTTTTTATAAATACCTCTTATTAACCGAGTTCTAGGTCTATACTGTTTACTACAGACCACGCGTGCAGTACATTTACATCAATACCAGCATACTAAGTAAATTATTGTTAAGACAGATAACAAATAGTGATAATATATTATTTTTGGGGATAGAGTTTCAGCTCACAAATCCCGAAGACGTAATTTCATGGACAAAACTACAAAGCTAGAGTTTTTCCCACAAATCAGGCGCCTGGCTTCAGTGCAAGTATACTGGCAACATGACTGGTCAGAATCTTAAGAGTTTATTACAGTGTATTTGATTGGACAATGCAACCCATAAATTGATATCATCATATCATGTCATATATCGCAGCTATCATTTCTATTCAGGGTTTTATCTCATAATATGTTATTGATGTATTTGTGTTTAGTTTTAGCCTTAATTTTGAATATCATGACGTTTACGGTCGTTCCTGGCAAAAAAAAAAAGTCCGTCTAGCACTGCATGTAAACTGTCATGTAATGATGTCAATTTATTAAAGAAGTTAGGACAATTCATAGAAAGCTGCACGGAGTACCGCTCTGCATAATAGGATACGTCTTGAGACAGGCACGAATTGTCCTCTCTTTTTCAGACATCAAAATTGTCCTCTTTTTCAGACATCAAAGTGCCCCCTTACAGCCGCTGTCGTGTGGATCGTATAAGGGGGGTAGTCTTGTGTCAGTGCGAAGAGAGCTGTACATTTGAGTATTCTCCAGTATGCGGGAGTGATGGTGTGACGTATGGTACCGAGTGTAACCTGAAGCAAGTCGCATGTCAGAGAAACAACAACAACCTCGCTATACAACAACAAGGAGAATGTGGTAAGAAGCCGGGTTTTTCAAGGGGTAGGGGGTAGGGGAAAGGTTGTGACTAGAATGGATACTTGAAAATAAGGTGAGACATTTCGTGACACATATACAACAAAGGTTATCTCAAAATAAAGTGAGACATTGATATGGCGTCACCATAACATTAATTTGTATGAAAGCTACCCATTTCGAGTTAGTGCTAAAACCCTAATCACTATAGATCAGTGTCTAACCCAGCAGTTATTCTCTCCGTAAACAGTTTTGTTTATATGGCAAAGTTGGTCAACAGACATTGCCATGTAACGTGACCAAAATATATGTCTCGCCCTATTTTGTGATAACCTTTGTTGTATATGTATCACAAAATGTCTCACCTTATTTTATAGTATCCATTCCAGTCACAACCGTAGGGGAAAAGACGAAACAGTGACAACGTTGTGTCGTGGAATTTGGGGGGGGGGGGGTGGGGGTGCGTCGAAATCGAGTCTAAACGGCCGGAATGAGATACAAATTGAATGTCAACAATTTGAGAACATATGAAGCAAATCATATATTTGCACTGCGGTTGAAAACACAATAAATGATTTGACTCTCGATATTCTAAAAATGAAAGATCCTCGCAGTTTTGTTAGCAAGATAGTCAGTTGCCAAGATAAGACCTGAGAAAATTCAGGCTTGAACGGGTTCAAACCAATGACCTGGTGACATCGGTGCAACGCTCTAACCAACTGAGCCACCAAGCCAACTGGGAGCGTTGAGCGTTGCACCGATATCGCAAGTCATGGGTTCAAATCCCGTTCATATATAAAAGACGGCCATTTTGGCTCCTACTCCGTGTACCGGCACAGATGACGTGAAACAAAGCCAGACAATAACAAAGATGTTACTGAATAATTTACACACAATGATGAAGCAATACGTACGTCATCTGTGCCGGTACACGGAGTAAGAGCCGCCATTTTGGAATAAGGCATATGAAGGCTTCCTTATCTTACACAACGACTGAGTTTCGTGGGAGATAATTTCCTTTAATAAACGTCACTAGCGACTTAGAAGTAAACAAGAAATAACCTGCTCGTTAAGATTCTGGTCTTGTTTCTATTGACAGAAAGTAAAGTGAAGTTGACTTATCTGGCTCAAGTCGTGTGGCGTAAAGAGAATCCAGTGTAAGTACGAACACCCTCTGCTTCTCTGTCCTCTTACAAACCATAATAATTCTCGACCAATGAGCATGCGAGAATTCTCGTAGCTATAATAATATAGTATTTATTCACATCGCGCAAATTTGACTTGCGTTTTCAAATGCGCGTTTCAAACTCATTATTGACCTAAAGTAACAGCAGTGCACTAATTACATGTCAATAAAATACAGTCCCTATATACACAAACAAATAAAATACGAAGTAACCTTATAAAAGTCATGGTTAAAAAGGTTGGTCTTAATTGTTCGCTTAAAATGACTTTCAGCACTATTTCCCCTCATCCCCTCGTCACGCCCCTGGGGAGGGGTGCTGCACGTGACGTGTCCTGTCACCTTCCCTAGCAAGGGTTTTTACGACAGGTGGTGATAGGAGCAGTTCATCATTTCATCTGAGGCTGTAGTTCGATTTTGACTTGACAGATATAAATTTTAGGGGCGTGGCAAGGGGGGAAAGGCTCTGGGGTGCGTGTGAGTCCCCCTCCCTTTGTAAGGCAATTTCTTTTGTTAGAGGCAGTTCATAGAAAAAAAAATGTCAAATGTAATAAGGGTAAGTTGAAGCCACACATATGCGCACTGAGGCGACATTGGTAGAAGGGATAAAACCCTGTTGCTACCAAAAAAAAGATGAAAAAATTGAGCTCAAAAGCCAGCAGCCATGGACAGCTGTTTCGGCCTTGTTAGGCCTCATCAGCATGGCACAGCCAGCAGATGAGCTCTGGGTTCATAGAAAAAAAGCCTATGATTAGCAATGACTTTCTTAATAACCTCTTTCCTTCTTCAGATTTAAGTCCTCTGGGTTCGTATTTATCAAACCCAATGTTGTGTTACCAATGGCGTGCCCCGAACGTAACGCGTTTGCCATGAACAAAATGGATGCCGTCAAGGGAGTATACTTGGTGTCACGCAATGATTTCGATACCTGCGACTTATCACGCGGTAAACTCATCCTACGCTGTCACGCGGGCAGTGCAACCAAACTGCAGAAAATTGAGGTGAAAGCAGGGAAAGTATTTTTACTTGGCCAGACGCACTACTTAGTAGGTACGATTTTTGCATTCTCCCAACTAAATTTTAAGTTACTATGATAACCTCTTACAACCAGGTCTGAGATGCAGTATGACCATTCTTTGCAAAGCTACTGAACAGTACTGTACTGTGGTACTGTTTGTTTTACTATACAGTGTGGTTCTAACTTTTTCATCTGTGGATCAAACCATGCAGTGTGACCATTCTTTGCAAAGCTACTGAACAGTACTGTACTGTGGTACTGTTTGTTTTACTATACAGTGTGGCTCTAACTTTTTCATCTGTCGATTAAACCATGCAGTGTGACCATTCTTTGTAAAGCTACTGAACAGTACTGTACTGTGGTGCTGTTTGTTTTACTATACAGTGTGGTTCTATCTTTTTCATCTGTGGATCAAACCATGCAGTGTGACCATTCTTTGTAAAGCTACTGAACAGTACTGTACTGTGGTACTGTTTGTTTTACTATACAGTGTGGTTCTAACTTTTTCATCCATGGATCAAACCATGCAGTGTGACCATTCTTTTAGCAAGCCGCTTTGAAAAGTGCTGTTTCTAATACATAATTGTTTTCATTACACATTGAGACTGTTGTTATTTTTTTGTATGTTATAGGGAGATATTTTTTGTCTCATGGTGTACAAAAAGGAACGCTTGAGTAGTTTTCGGTTTCTCTTACATTGTGTAACTTACTTAATGTTTTAGGCGCTGACCTTTCCCATGCTGCACCTGGAGCGATTAACGCATCCTCCTGTCAATCACATCATATGAAGCTCGCAGTGCATGTCTGTGACTCCCCTAGAGATGCTGTTTGTGATGGTAAGTAGAGGAACATTTTTTGACCAGAAAAGTTGCTTAGCAACGGTTACCTTAATTATGCGAAAATTCTTCATTCTTTCAGTAATACTGGCCCTTTCAGTTGGTAGGGCCTAGACATGAACATGCTTTACTTTGGTATTGTGTCCGTTACGATAAAGCCTGACTTTTTACTTCTATCTATGGATAAAACCATGCACTAATCCACTGAGACACTGCTTTTCTTAAGTGTGGTTCTGACTTTTTCCTCTGTGGATCAAACCATGCAGTGTGACCATTCTTTGTAAAACTAGTGAACAGTACTGTACTGTGGTACTGTCTGTTTTACTATACAGTGTGGTTCTAACTTTTTTTATCTGTGTATCAAACCATGCAGTGTGACCATTCTTTGTAAAGCTACTGAACAGTACTGTACTATGGTACTGTTTGTTTTACTATACAGTGTGGTTCTAACTTTTTTCATCTATGGATCAAACCATGCAGTGTGACCATTCTTTGTAAAACTAGTGAACAGTACTGTACTGTGGTACTGTTCGTTTTACTATACAGTGTGGTTCTAACGTTTTCATCTGTGGATCAAACCATGCAGTGTGACCATTTTTTGTAAAGCTACTGAAAAGTACTGTACTGTGGTACTGTTTGTTTTACTATACAGTGTGGTTCTGACTTTTTCCTCTGTGGATCAAACCATGCAGTGTGACCATTCTTTGTAAAACTAGTGAACAGTACTGTACTGTGGTACTGTTCGTTTTACTATACAGTGTGGTTCTAACGTTTTCATCTGTGGATCAAACCATGCAGTGTGACCATTTTTTGTAAAGCTACTGAAAAGTACTGTACTGTGGTACTGTTTGTTTTACTATACAATGTGGTTCTAACTTTTTCATCTTTTAAGTTCTACAGTCATCTGTATTAGCTCATAGCTATTCCTTCTTCCCAAGAACAATTAGAGTGTGGAACTTACTTCCTTCAGATGTAGCAACATCTTTGTCCTTAAATAGCTTCAAGCAATCAGCCATGCCAGCTATAAGATCACTAAAAGTGCCACGGCACTTACGTAGGCTTTAACCGCAAACCGTCCCGCCCAGTATTAGAGAAATCTAGTTGGGCGTATTTCATTCTAAGTTCTAAGTTCTAAGTTCTAAGTTCTATCTGTGAATCAAACCATGCAGTGTGATCTATGTTTGGAAACAGTACTGTACAGTGATTCTACGTTTTAACTTGCATTTCAGTAAGGGTAAGGGAAAGGTGTATGTTACTGTTTACAAAAAAGGTCTCATTTCTTAGAAAGCTGCGAAGTGTCATGATTATGGTGCTGTTTGTTAATACTTTTGTTGTTGCTTTAGTTTGTTCTTTGCCCCTTGGAGTGGAAGATGGCCGAATTAAAGACTCGGAAATGAAGGCTTCGTCACATCTCGATGAAGGGCATGCAGCGAAATATGCTCGGCTCCATTATATCACTGTCGAGTAAGTTATATAATACTGTATCCATCCGTTGAAACTTAGTAAAGCCCGGATTCTATACACCTTATTCCAAAATGGTCGCCATTTAAATATTCTTTTGTTTTTATTCAAATTATCCCTTGATGCCTCGTCCTCAGCGTAAAATTCAAAAGAATATTTTGTCTTGAACGAGGCATCAAGGTCTAATTTAATTAAAAACAAAAGAATATATATAAGGCGACCATTTTGGAATAAGGAATATGGGACTAAGCCGAACGTTTCTACGGTTGTTTTTTTTTATTGCAATCTCGTTCGTTAAACAGGAAGCCAAGATCGATGAGGTCCACTAGTCAAGGAAACGCCGGGTTTTGTGAAGAGATTAAAATTCTGAGTTAAAAAAACTCAATTCAATTGTTACTTGCGTTCGCCTCAAGCACCCATGACGCAGTTGAACATGGCGCGTTCGCTAGCAGTGACAGGATACCTAACATTTCGTCGCAACAAGATGTTTCCTTCAACTCTTGAACGCCCCTACGCGTAATGAATTATCATTAAAGTATTTAAACAGCTTAGAAGACTAAATTTAAAGTTAACGCAGTGTGTTCTGTTTCTGTCAGAGAGAATCCAAGGACGACATGGTGTGCGAACAAAACCTTGGCACCCACTGAGTATCTAACGGTGAATCTACAGTATGAAAGTTTAGTGTCAGCGGTAGCCATACAAGACGTTGCTGATGCGCCCGGATGGGTGGATAAGTTCGAGCTTCATTACAGCATTAATGGGAAAAAATGGTACAAGGCAAAGGACAAGAATGCAGCTAAGGTATTTGTTACGCAATTCCCAGGACCATATGCGTAAGATTCGAAAGCAAAAACTCAACCATTTATTTACAAATGTTCCATTGACAATTCCACAACTTTTCCAGTCATCACATCGGGTAAACATCCAATTAGACAATAAGCAGGTTTTCTACGAAAAGAAATTACACCTTAACGAGCGAAATTACAACACACACAGAATACGACAGAACTTACCGACTGTTTCGAATTCAAAGTGTCCACAACTCAACAATTTGAATAACAAGTTATGCCAATGCAAAACATGGCGACTAGTTCTTCTACGACTGAGCACATGGAAAATGTCCCGGATTATGACGTCAAATGTAGGCACGCAATGGGAGTTACACCGGCCCCTAAATGAAACCTATGGAAACTATTTCATTTACAAACTATCTGCTGCCATTGCGATTCAACGTGAAATGCCGTGAAGCTACTCTATAACAGTCAGCAATATAAACAAACTGTCCACTTCTTTAGATAAATGTCACTAGGTAAGAGTGTCAATACACCCAATTAAGTCGACGTCCAAAGTAGATCCACACGAGTTCAAGGCATATTGGTAATGTCAAATGCAATGTCCAATGTTGGTCTACAAATTTGGATCGGAGTCTGCGTCAACCGCAAGTTTGGAATGCTGTCCAGGTACGTCAAGGATATCAAGGTGCTACTTGCAAGTGTGATCACAGTTCCAGATGATTCTGAATAACTAATGACTTGACAGTTCAAGACGACACAGCTTTGTAATTGGTCGTACGAGGGTTGTCACTGTCGTTTTCACCTCCTTTTGTCTTTGGCGCTTTGCGCGGGTCATAACGGTGCAGCTTGTCTTTACTCTTACAGAACGCACGAGTCCATCTTCGCTACGAAAGACCTCGATGACTCGTGCAAGGGGCCACTGACCTCTCGGAAAGTTCTCGTCAGCTAACAGAACGACATCACCCACATCAAAATTATCCTTTAGTTCGTTCCACTTCCTTCGTTCCTGAAGAGTCGGAAGATATTCTTTAATCCACCATTTCCAGAAGAGATTTGACAAGTATTGCGCTTGTCTCCATTGGCGCCGACAGTTCAAATCTTCTTTCCCGAAAATTCCTGGGGGCAAACTGTGACATGGTCGCAGCTGCAACAGATGGTTTGGAGTCAAGGGTTCTTCATCCATAGGATCATCACTGTTTCGCGTCAAAGGTCTACTGTTGAGGATGTTGGTTGCTTCCGTCAGCACGGTGTGAAGCACTTCGTCACAGACCAGTTGTTCCTTCAATAAGGCCTTCAAGATTTGGCGCACGGACCTGATCATTCTCTCCCATGCTCCTCCCATATGACTCGCTCCTGGAGGATTGAAGATCCACTGAATTCCTCTTTGAGCACAGAATCCATCGATCCTTTGCTGACTCCATTCTTCAATTGCCTCTTTCAACTCCTTGTCCGCTTTAGTGAAGTTTGTTCCACGGTCGCTCCTAATTTCCTCGGGGTATCCTCTGAGGCAAATGAATCTTCTCAATGCATTAATCATGGAATCTGTATTTAAGGTGCTTGCAACCTCTATGTGTATGGCGCGGACTGTCAAGCACGTGAAAATGCATCCATATCTCTTGACTCTACTTCTTCCCTGCTTTACTTCTATAGGGCCAAAAAAGTCCACACCGAAATATGTAAAGGGAGGTTTGTTGGGGGTAATCCTGTCTTCAGGCAACTTTGCCATGAACTGCTCTCCAGTTGGTGCCTTCCTCTTTTGGCAATCAACACACCTTTTCAATACACGTCGCACTGCAGAGCGTCCCTTTACAATCCAAAACCTTTCTCTCAGAGATGATAAGACAGATTCCTGACCCATATGGCCCACACTCCTGTGGCTGTGCTGGATAATTAGCTCCGTCACGTGGTGATCATTGGGCAGGATATAAGGATATTTCAAATCTTCATCCACAGGAGCACTCTGTAATCTTCCACCAACGGACAGCAACCCATTCCTTAACTTTGGATTCAATTTGAAGATCGAGGTGCCCACTTTCTGTGTTGTCTTCTTTATTAACCGTTCGCTTGCACCAGGTGAGAGCTTGCTAAGTGCCTCGAACACCTTTGGAAAGGTCGCCTTCTGGACTTGTCGAACAATTTCCTCCTCAGCCCTCTGCAGCTCCTTTATGGATAGGTTTCCAACTATCTCGTCTGTGCTTGTTAGGGGAGAAGCACTATCAAGGACGCCATCAATTTTCCACTTGCAAATTTTGCGCTGGAGAAATTTCTTGTACCGTAACAACCAAGCAAACGCTCTCTTCAATTTCCACCATGAAGAGTAATGCTGCATCAAACTTTCTATCGAATCTTGCACAGCAGCAGTGGTGTAGATTCTGCTTTCCTTTCGGACTTCAGGGTCACTATCTTTCAAGGTGGGCACTTCAATCATTGCTGGCCAGGAGGTTTCTTCCTTCCAAAGGAACGCTGGACCATTTAACCACCAACTATTCTTCATCATCTCGTCAAGCCTTAACCCCTTGGATGCATCATCTGCTGGGTTATCATCTCGGTTGACGTATCTCCAGTCTGACGTGGACGACAAGCTTCGAATCGTGGTGAGGCGATTCGACTCAAAGGTGTGAAACCGCTTGGTGTCGTTGTTCAGGCATTTCAACACTGTAGTAGAGTCAGTCCAGTAATTCACTTGATCTATCTTGATTTCCAACTCTTCACGTATGATTTGGTTCAGCTTAACTGAGATAACTGCTGCAGATAATTCCAACCTTGGAATAGTGATCTCATGGATGGGGGCTAGTCGAGCCTTCCCCATGACAAAGCTACAATGGATTCTGTCGAAGACATCAACGAAGCGCAGGTAAGCTACTGCTCCATACCCTACACGTGATCCATCTGAGAAAATGTGCAGCTGAACACTCTTTGTTTCGCCAAAGTCTTTCGGCTTAAAACATCGATCAATTTCAAGTCCTTGTAATTTTGGAAGGTCTTCCAGCCAGCGTAACCATTGAACCCTTTCTTGTTCATTAATGGCACTGTCCCATCCTAGCTTCTTTCGGCAGAGTTCTTGTAGCAATAGCTTGGCCTTCATTATGAAGGGGGCAATGAAACCAAGTGGATCAAACAACGAACTCACAACTGACAAGACTCCACGTCTGGTCATCGGCTTCTCTTCCAGTAGTCGCCGAACTTTGGCTGACACCTCCCAGACAAACTTGTCAGCTTCAACGTTCCACTTCAAACCAAGCGCACACGCAGTCGGTAAATCTTCTATGTCCAGGTTGACAACTGAACTTGCTCTTTCTGATTCTGGTATTCCAGCTAACACGTTCCGGTCATTGCTAAGCCACTTTGTCATCCTGAAGCCACCTTTCGCCAGCAATTCTCGTAGTTGTGCAGACAGACTTAACGCAATCTCGGGTGAACTGACAGATTTCATCAAATCATCAACATACATATTTTTCTTCACGATTTGGACTGTTACAGGGTCGAATTCTGCCTGATAAATCGATGCTGTTTTCTTTAGGCAAAAGTTCGCACAACTTGGCGACGAGGTCGCGCCAAATAGGTGTTTCACCATGCGGTACTCCTGTGGTTCCTCATTCAAGTCTCCATTGGGCCACCAAAGGAATCTTAATACATCACGGTCTTCAGGGTCAACGTAAACTTGATGAAACATAGCCTCAATGTCGGCTGCCATGGCAACAAATTCTTGGCGAAACCTGATCAATACTCCTACTAATGAATTCGTTAAGTCAGGGCCTCGTAACAATTGCTGATTGAGGGAAGTTCCATGGTACTTTGCACCACAATCAAAAACCACTCTGACTTTTCCTGGTTTCAACGGGTGTGTCACAGGGTGATGTGGAAGGTACCACACTGGTCGTTCTCTTGCATCTAACTCTTCTCTTGGAACTCTCTGGGCATGTCCCTTAGCTATGTACTCTTCCATCGTGGTTTGGTACTTCGTAAGCAAATCTTCATCTTTAAGCAATCGTTTCTTCAGAAGTCGTAACCTTTGTTCTGCCATTGGTTTATTGTTGGGGAGATATGGTGATTCTTCACGCCATGGCAGGCCAACTTGGAAGTGGTCACCCACTCTTTGCAGGGATTGTTCCATCTTGTTCAAGGCTTTGTTGTCTTCAACTGATGGAAGGGTGTCTATTCCAACAGCAGCGTCCTCAAAATCAGTTTTCCAAAGCCGCTCGAGTTGGCGATGCAAGATTTCGTTATCAGTGTCATGTTTAACATCTTCCTTTGGCTGAAGGACGTTCACATGCATTTGACGTTTTGCTTCATTGCTGTCTTGTCCTTTCTCTCCACAAACAGTTTCCTCTTGCTTCCTTGTGAAATCTGCATTTCTTTCCACTACACCAGTTTCTTTGTCAAGGAGAGTTTCATTACACAAATGCTCAAACGGCTCGATGTTGTGGTGGACTTCCTTTTGAGTCAACTGACTTTCTTTCGTGCAGACAAAGTTCATAGAATAACTGCGATCTCTTTTCTGATCCTCCATTGGACCCATCACCGTCCATCCTAAGCTGTATCGGATAGCTATCGGCTCATTGTGTTCACCAGATTTACACTCAAGTGGAAGGAACAAGCCAGGATTCTCCTTCAGACCAATCAACAGCATAACTTCTCCATTTTCTATCACCGGAATGTCAATGTCTCGAAGGTGAGGCCAGCGAGCAAGGTCTTCTTTCTTCACGATGCAACTTGTAGAAATTGGCATGTTATTGACTGTTCTCACATTCAACAATTCAACAGTAGCTGACTCATTTATAGACGTCACAACCAAATCTACAAGGCAGCTTTCCACCTGCGCGGAACCCGTCATTCCAGTCAATGTGAAACGAAGTCTATCTCCATCAAGCTTAAGTTCTTTCGCTAGCCTTTCGTGGCACAGTGTCACCTCCGAACCATTGTCAAGCAAGGCATATGTTTCAACCATCCTGTCACCGCCTTTTCCTTGAACTTTGATTGGCACGATCCCAAGACACACTCGGTTTTCTCCGGCCCCAGTTGTCGCCACGGCGGTTTCTCCATCGTTGCCGGCCCCAGTACCATTATGAGGCAAAGCATTTCCTCGTCTTGCTTGTGACTGTTGTTCAGCATTGCCATTGTTTGAATCAACCTTGTTTTCTTTAAGACCAGTTCCAGTTTTAGGTCCTCCTCCAGTTGCTGTAGTATAACGATGCATTAAGGTGTGGTGATTACCTCCACATCCAGACTTCTGGCATTTGAAATTCACTTTAGGACACTCCTTAGCAATATGCCCCTTTACAAGACATTTGTTACAAAGTCTACCTTGTTGCACAACTTTCCTCTTCTCTTCATGTGTGAAACCTCTGAACCTCTCGCACTTCCATATTTCGTGTCGCCCAGAACAAACCAGACAAGGAGCTTGCCTGTTTACAAAATCTGGTCCTCTCTCATGTTCAAACTGACGACCACGTCTTGGTTCAGTTCCAGTCAAGAATGTTGATGAGTCTGGGAGAGGTCTGCTCTGATTCCCCTTACTTCTTCTGAAAACTGCTTCTTTAGAGGGCCCAGTGTTCATGTCGTGTCCAAACTCATTGTCCACCAACTTGGCTCTTTCTTTGATAAACTTCACAAAATCTTGAAACCTAGGTCTACGATCTGATACAATAATTTTCCCAGCGCACTCGGTCCATTTTGCACGGAGGAACATCGGCAACTTCTTAGTGAGTTCTCTCAAAGTATTCATGTGGTTAAGGTCAGCCACATAGTCAGTGCCCATTCCAGTCAAGGTTCGATTAGCAGTGTCCAAGTGTCTACCAAATTCCAGTAAGGAAGGTCCGTCCGCATTCTTCAAGCTAGGCAGACGTAGCAGCTTCTTAATTTGTGCATCAGCAATTATATGCGGCTTTCCAAAATTCTCGCGCAATGTTACCTTTGTCACTCAATAACCATCAGAAACAGGTAAATTTGCACAGCTCTCAATTGCCTCTCTTGCCTTTCCCGTACAGTGCTGGATCAGTAGCTGTAGCCGCCTAGAGTCGTCAGGATTGTCCTGTTCCAAATAAGTTTCAAAGTTATGAATAAACATCACATATCTGAGTGGGTCTCCGTCAAACTTGAGGTACTCGACTTTTGGCGAGGTAACCACTTGCCTCAGTACTTTCACCATTTCCTTTCCACTGTCAAAATGCTGTACCTGCTGTACTGGCGTTGTGCTGAATCTCACATTTTGTGACGTCTGAGTCCGTGGCATCTGCCAAGCCGAAGACCACGATTCTTTAACAGGCTGTCTATACAATGTCTGTGAAGAATTAATACTAGATACCACAGAATCAACAAATAGAGGAGTAGAATCCCTACTTAACAAGTGGGCAGTGGTGCGCTGCAATTCACAGGGCTGTACTTCGGGTACAACTGACGAACTTGTGACTGTGGTACTTGTAGGTGTCACCGATGATGTAACAGCACCAGCAGTTCCAATGGTAGGGTTATCCAATGAGGGCGTAAATCTAAGCTGTCTGTCACTTGACGGACGAGAGACTGGTTGCAAAGTTGCATAGCCATTTGGCTGAACTGAGTTATGCAATGAGGTAGGAACAACAAGGGTGTCCTGTTTAGAGTGTGGTGTAAATGATCCAGACACTGTTTCATTTAAATAATTAATCGTAGACAAAGATGGAATGGCGGGGACTTCTGGTTTGAGAGGCGATGTGTCATCCACTGTAAGGGGCTCTGAAGTACCTCTTGGATCAGCCACGCCTTCCAATTTAGGTGGGTGCCAATATCCTTCGTCACGACTGACTACTAACTCAATGTCTCTTCTCTCTTCTCCTATTTCTCCTTCATAAATTCGTAGTGACACTTCAGCCTTTTCTGCCTCTATTTCGGCTTCCAATAACTCTCTTTTCTTTCGAATTTCTCGTTCTTCTTCGTCCAATCGTTGACGAGCTTTCAACTGGCGGATTTTAAGCTGAGCTAAGGCCAGGGCTTCCCTCTTTCGGGACATCGTACGCGTAGATGACTTTGAACTTGGTTTGGAAACGTCACTACCCGGACCTTTAGGTCTTAAGCTTGAAAATACACTGTTGTGTTGATACGCGGGCCGCCAAGATTTCACAGCGGAATCGAGATCTAATTTTCGCTCCATTTGCTCCTTATAAGCTTGCTCAGCCTTTTCCAACGCCAAAGTGTCAACGCTAGAGTCCAAACACTTGCAATATTTATCATGTGCATTAACAAATTTGATCCATGCGTCATTGAGATTTTCCATTTCCTTTGAGATTTCTTCCTGAGTGCCGCCGTGTTCCATCAAACGGGTAATCTCGTTGCTTATTCTGGTCAGATTTCCAACATAGCCAGAGCGAGACTTGTTCAGAGCGCGTTTCTTCTCATTCAAATACCCCTGGACGTCTTGATCCACGTGGTGCGTATTAACATGAATATTTCTGGCGCCGCTTCCTTGTTCCATTTCCACTGAATCGCCAAATACGGTTATGAGTGCACGATCACTCGCTTCAAGATACGGAGAATCCAACTGTAACTCAAATTCACCTTCCATAATTCCAGAATTGGAGTGTTCCAAAATCGCAAGATCCTTCGCCACTTCCAACAACTTCCAAATACTCGCACGAAACAAGTCAAACTTCCAAAGTTTTACCGAATGAATCTGGCTCCACCGCCTAGTCGAAGTAGTCGAAAACTGTTACGCAATTCCCAGGACCATATGCGTAAGATTCGAAAGCGAAAACTCAACCATTTATTTACAAATGTTCCATTGACAATTCCACAACTTTTCCAGTCATCACATCGGGTAAACATCCAATTAGACAATAAGCAGGTTTTCTACGAAAAGAAATTACACCTTAACGAGCGAAATTACAACACACACAGAATACGACAGAACTTACCGACTGTTTCGAATTCAAAGTGTCCACAACTCAACAATTTGAATAACAAGTTATGCCAATGCAAAACATGGCGACTAGTTCTTCTACGACTGAGCACATGGAAAATGTCCCGGATTATGACGTCAAATGTAGGCACGCAATGGGAGTTACAGTATTGGACATTGGTTGTGTATTCAGTGGGGTCGAGGGACAGCTGCATTTTAGGTGAGGGGATAATACATTGTCAATTAGACAAATGAGAAGAATTTAAAAGATCACAAACTTAAGGACACTGAATTGATCTCACCCTAAATTCTCCAAACTTTCATATACGAAAGCGTATAGAAGTCACTCAGGAGAATTCTTCTTAAGATCTTAGGAGTCAAAGGGTTCATGTATATTACCTCAGCTGATAACAAAAAAATTAATAAATTACGACGGTGTTGTATACCAACCAGTTTATTTTCCAGTTAGAAATAATCATTCTTTCATCCCTACGTCTTAACGGCGACTTGTTCATTGCATTAATTGATACTTAAAGATCCCAAAACAAAGTAGAAGAAGAATTATGTAACTTCGTGAATTAACACGCTCGCATTGCGTGCCTATGTTCCCACAGGTCTTTGCGGGCATCACCTCGCGCAATTCTGTGATTCGTCGTTGGCTCAATCCCAGACTGTACGCTCGCTTTGTTCGTTTCGTTCCGACTGAGTGGACACGACATCGGTGCATGCGCGTTGAGGTATATGGGTGCACAACAGCGCGAAAGGAAGCAATGGAGGCGCGTAGTTTGTCAGCTGAGAACGAAGAATACGAAAACGAAGGCTATTACATCACACAACGTGAGTTAGAGACCAGAATATTTCATTATTATTTTATTATATGATATATCTTTTTTATATTGATTACATATATAGAGCGTTTTCACTCACGTGGCCAGCAGCCATGCAAATTTTTTGGAACAAAAGAAAGTTTTTACAAAAGAAAAGAGTTTAACTCCCAGAGGATTAGTTTGGAACACCAACATGGCCGCCGTTTCATTGTTTTGGAACACCAATATGGCTGCTGTGACGTCATGTGAAAACGCTCTATAGGTAGGGAATAAGTTATTTTAAGGCCTATTCTGGGACCTTTATTTGCCTTAAATCGCCTTAAGTCGCGTGTTTTTCTTTTCTGTGCGTTGTCAAGTGTTACGTGATCAATACACTACAGTCGGTATTGGGGAAAACTGTACCTGAGGTCTCGGATACTCAGTACTCAACGAAGCGTTTGCGAAAACTCGAATAATTTAGGGCTATTCTCACGACAAGAGTGAAAAATTTCTAACCAGTACATACTAATGAACACATTTGTCCCTGGCATACCGTAAAGTGGTTATAGGTTTATATGATAAGTGTCGAAGCATTTGATGATCAATGAAAAGAATGAGAGGATTATGGGTTATGTGTGTACATAACCAATAATCCTCTCATTCGCTCTGACGAAGGACTATCGCTCGAAATGTCAGCACCCCTCTTTTTACCGGAAAGCACTACACGGCATTGCTTGAGACCATCTGAGCCCTTGATATCCCAGCGGTACAATGTTTTCTATTAATCAAAGAAAAGCACTGCTATTTCGCTTTTGTTTAATAATGTTTGTGGCGGAATGTTCGTAGTCTCACTCATAAATCAAAACAATAATGTTTTATCTGAACAAAAGCGAAATGGCAGTGCTTTTCTTTGATTAATAGAAAACTTTGTACCGCTGGAATATCAAGGGCTCAGATGGTCTCAAGCAATGCCATTTAGTGCTTTCCCTTTTTACCTTACGGTGGTATAAATTTCTTTATCAAATTGTTTGATTATCCCAATTTCTTGGGTTTCGATTCCCTACCGACGTAGCACCAGTTTCTTTAGAAACTACCCCACAAGATATGATGAGGACTGACTGAGTAGTCTCCTTTGCAGGCTGTATTTTATTCGTATTGCAGTTGTCCAATATGTTTTAATTTTCATCCTTATGCACTGTTCTTGCACCAGCTGGTAATGCTACAGTCAAAGTATTATTTACGATTGTCAATTGAAAAGGGAGTTTAAACAACCTTAATTGCAGATCGTGCATTGTTTGATGGACACTCTATCACGAGGGTCTGCATGGGGTCACCTCGATAACACTAAACACTTTATTTTTTGTCAAGGTGATGAAAAATAGTAGGTTTGTGGGATGTAGCTTGAAATGACAACGTCAAAATGTAATAAGGGTAAGTTGAAGCCACACATATGCGCACTGAGGCGACAGTGGTAGAAGGGATTAAACTCTGTTGCTACCAAAACAATGAGCCCCACTTTTTTCATCTTTTTTTTGGTAGCAACAGGGTTTAATCCCTTGTACTACTGTCGCCTCAGTGCGCATATGTGTGGCTTCTACGTACCCTTATTACATTTTGACTTTTTTTTTTGGCTTTGTAACATGAAACAGTTACATTTTAGGCATTTTAACGCCAACATTAAAAAATTCTATAAAACAGTAATATTTTTCAGAAAGAAGCAAAAACGGCTCCAAAAAGGGTAATATTATTTTTCATTGTTATCAAGGCTTTTTTGACCATTTTACGATGATTCCGGACTATTCCAGAAGATTTCCGAAGGCTGCCGTACATTTCCGAAAACTGTCGAACATTTTCGAAGACTAACGAAGAGCTCCGACCATTGCCGAAGATGTCCCAAGAATCGTCCAAACACTTACAGTATTTTCTTCGGAAACAGTAAACATTAAAAAATTGGCCAATTAAACAGCAAACACTAAAAATTATGGGAAAATAACACCAAACATTAAACCCCATTCAGACCCTCTAAGCGGACAGGGAATTTCCCCGTAACTTTGTTTGATAATTTTGTCCCACTCTGTGCGGTTCTACTTCATCTTCCGACGCAACCCTTTTGATATGTCCACTAAATGCGGCACCTGCAACCCCGAACAAAACTGTTGAGACATTTCAATGCAATTTTGAATTTCGATCCATGCAACCACCGTGGCCAAAAGGACCAAATTCGTCCCCCTCCCCACCCCCGGTACAATGTTGTTTTGTCTTAACAGCTCATGTGTGCATTCCTTGTGTTACCGCAGTAGGGGAGGGGGAAATGGTCTTTTTAGTAGCTGCGGTAAGCATTTTTGTCAGGGTAAGTGCAAGAAGTAGGTATTTTTGTCATGTGTCTCAACAGGTTTTGTCCGAGGTTGTAGCTCAGGGGCCGGTTGTTCGAAGACTGTTTAGCGCTAATCCAGGGTTAAATTTTAACCCGGGTTTCTTTTCCACTTGTGAAAAAGCAATTTCTCCGATAACTTTCTCTATTTTTTTTCTGAGCATACAATCATGATCATCAAATTGCATTCAAAAAGAATTATACTGAATGTGCTTTTTAAGCTTTCATATCTGCATTTAAATTTCGCACTAACCATGGGTTACGTTAACCCAGCTTCGAACAACCCAGCCCAGGAGTGTTTCTTAAGTTACTGATACTTTGGTAAACTGAATTGGACGGATGTGTGCTGTAGTGATGTTACCCCGCACTTCGTAAAAGAGCCAATAAAGGCTCTATTGTATCTCATGCACGCCGTGTGTGCCTATGAACAGTACTTTTTAATCGCAGGACGGTGGGCTATTAACACAGGAATGTGTGGAAACAAGCTGTGTCCACCGTACGCCAAATGCCAGACAGTAGATCAGCATCTTACTTGTGTCTGCCCCAAATGTTCCCATGACGGTAAGAAGGTGTGTGGCTCAGACGGACACACACACAAAGACATCTGCCAGCTCCAGACACGGGCATGTGAAACAAATAAAGTAATAAGCGCTGTCAGGATGGGTCCATGCGAGGGTAAGGCCGCGTGCTTGACATGGTATTTATGGACTTGAATAAGTGTATTCATTTACATATCCAGTATCTACCAAATCAGTGGAGAGTGATTTTCGCGCGTTTTGATTGGCTCCCGTATGTCGCAATATCCTTGATTGTTATGCAAAAACCCATCAACCTTTTGAGTAATCTGATTGGCGCGCCATTTTGGTTGGTTCCTTTTTGGTAGGAATTTTGCCACAAGGACATAGGCATATGTTTACGAAAGCCAGTGAATGAAAACTTTGCAAGCATGTAAACATGGTCACATAATAGACTACTTGCTAACCTAGAATGCTCCGAAGAATCTGGAGAATCGGCCCTCGGTCGCGCGTTTTTGTACGGAGGTCACTACGCTCGTTCCGGTGCTGTGCGCTAAGACCTTAATTAGGCCAATACGCCTAAGTACGGCCCTGGTACTTGGTCAATAAGATATTGCATATCTTCAGAAACGTGTAACTCATGTTCGCAGTTTGTCCAGACTTAATATTTCCTATAAACCATATTTGAAAACTGCTTGCTCCAGTCATAGAACTTGTTAGCACTGTTCGGCTTTCATGGCGCGTCGTGAGCAGCTTGCATTTGCAGCAACGGCGTGTCCGCCATGTTTTCATGGCGCGTCGTGAGCAGCTTGCATTTGCAGCAACGGCGTGTCCGCCATGTTTTGAGCCGAGGCGTTTATTTCCCCGTAAGTACGTCACACTACTGAAGCCAAGTATTGTGGGAATAGTTTCTAAAGAAACTGGTGCTGCGTCGGTGGGAAATTGAAACACAAGAAATTGGATAAATCAAACGAGTTGATTAAGTAAGTTATACCACCGTAAGGTGAATGGGAGGTGCTGACGTTTCGAGCGTTAACCCTTCGTCGGGGCGAACGTTATAATAATAATAATAATAGTGTTAATTAGGTTTCTATTGTTTTCCGAATATGGTACTTGGTAGATTGAATGTGCATGGACAAGCTGTGGTTTAAGACATGCAGAAGCAATTACACGTATCAAGTCTTATAGGTTTCTGGTATATGACATTCATACATGTAGTACCGTCCTGATAAGTTGTATTCTTTGTTATGGATAGAAGAATCAGCTACTAATACATCGACTGGCGTCTGCAGCAAGAACAAATGCCCACTTTACGCCGAGTGCATTTCTTTTACTAATGGAACTCATCGATGTGTCTGTCCCACGTGCACCAGCTGTGGTGCCCAGATCTGTGGCTCAGATGGAAAAACATACCACGACCTGTGTGAGCTCATGACGTCTGCGTGTGTAAATAACAAGAATATCAAGATAGCCGCTGTGGGGAGCTGTAAAGGTATGGCGGAGAGACTAGCAACAGATTTTCACTACTTAGACCCATTCTATGTAAAGCTACTCAACAATACTGTATTGTGGTACTGTTTGTATACTATACAGTGTGGTTCTAACTTTTTCATGTGTGAATCAAACCATGCAGCGTGACCATTCTATGTAAAGCTACTGAACAGTACTGTATTGTGGTACTGTTTGTATACTATACAGTGTGGTTCTAACTTTTTCATGTGTGAATCAAACCATGCAGCGTGACCATTCTATGTAAAGCTACTGAACAGTACTGTATTGTGGTACTGTTTGTATACTATACAGTGTGGTTATAGCTTTTTCATCTGTGGATCAAACCATGCAGTGTGACCATTCTTTGTAAAGCTACTGAACAGTACTGCACTGTGGTACTGTTTGTTTTACTATACAGTGTGGGTCTAACTTTTTCAGTCATCTGTGGATCAAACCATGCAGTGTGATCATTCTTTGTAAAGCCACTGAACAGTGCTGTACTGTGGTACTGTTTGTTTTACTATACAGTGTGGTTCTAACTTTTTCATCTGTGGATCAAACCATGCAGTGTGACCATTCTATGTAAATCTACTAAACAGTACTGTACTGTTGTACTGTTTGTTTTACTATACAGTGTGGTTCTAACGTTTTCATCTGTGGATCAAACCATGCAGTGTGACCATTCTTTGTAAAGCTACTGAACAGTACTGTACTGTGGTACTGTTTGTTTTACTATACAGTGTGGCTCTAGCTTTTTCAGTCATCTGTGGATCAAACCATGCAGTGTGACCATTCTTTGTAAAGCTACTGAACAGTACTGTACTGTGGTACTGTTTGTTTTACTATACAGTGTGGTTATAACTTTTTCATTTGTGGATCAAACCATGCAGTGTGACCATTCTTTGTAAAGCTACTGAACAGTACTGTACTGTGGTACTGTTTGTTTTACTATACAGTGTGGTTATAACTTTTTCATCTGTGGATCAAACCATACAGTGTGACCATTCATTGTAAAGCCACTGAATAGTACTGTACTGTGGTGTTTGTTTTACTATACAGTGTGGTTCTAACTTTTTCATCTGTGGATCAAACCATGCAGTGTGACCATTCATTGTAAAGCCACTGAACAGTACTGTACTGTGGTACTGTTTGTTTTACTATACAGTGTGGTTCTAACTTTTTCATCTGTGGATCAAACCATGCAGTGTGACCATTCATTGTAAAGCCACTGAACAGTACTGTACTGTGGTACTGTTTGTTTTACTATACAGTTTGGGTCTAACTTTTTCATCTGTGGATCAAACCATGCAGTGTGACCATTCATTGTAAAGCTACTGAACAGTACTGTACTGTGGTACTGTTTGTTTTACTATACAGTGTGGGTCTACCTTTTTCATCTGTGGATCAAACCATGCAGTGTGACGATTCTTTGTAAAGCTACTGAACAGTACTGTACTGTGGTACTGTTTGTTTTACTATACAGTGTGGCTCTAGCTTTTTCAGTCATCTGTGGATCAAACCATGCAGTGTGACCATTCTTTGTAAAGCTACTGAACAGTACTGTACTGTGGTACTGTTTGTTTTACTATACAGTGTGGTTATAACTTTTTCATCTGTGGATCAAACCATGCAGTGTGACCATTCTTTGTATAGCTACTGAACAGTACTGTACTGTGGTACTGTTTGTTTTACTATACAGTGTGGTTATAACTTTTTCATCTGTGGATCAAACCATGCAGTGTGACCATTCATTGTAAAGCCACTGAACAGTACTGTACTGTGGTACTGTTTGTTTTACTATACAGTGTGGTTCTAACTTTTTCATCTGTGGATCAAACCATGCAGTGTGACTGTTCTTTGGAAAGCTACCAAACAGTACTGTACTGTGGTACTGTTTGTTTCATACGTTGTCATCTGTGCATAGCTCGGTCTAAACATAAAATATGGTGAAGACATACTGGCTGTATCTTAGGGCAGTATACAAACAAACCATCATACATACACTTTTCATTTTGTTCGTGATAACAAATTATTCCTGATTTTTTCATTATCAGCCATCAATATTCGAGGGAAACCAATATCGAAAGCGGGAGTGAAGAGGAAAGGTGGCAAAAGTCATCCTCTGAAGACAGTATTTCTCTGTGCATTGGCAGTTTTTATCCTTGGAGTTATACTTGCTTTGGCAGTGTGCGCTTGGCAGCCAGATAAACGGTACGCCTTAATTTTCTAAGCGTTTTTCGAGATGTCGGGTTCGCCATTTTAAGCGCCATATTGGATGGCGCGGGATTTGGCCCTCGTCTTGATACCCGACCCAGACTAATCCCATGCGAGTCCAATACGTGGTACAATTTAAAGAATCCCGCCTTTTCGGGATAATTGCTCTGTCTTCTTGTTGCTTTTCTTCCAGTGTTTATTAGTATTTTCAAGGGCGTAGATACCTGTAAGTACGGTACGAAGTGCGTACCTAAAAAAGGCGAAAGTAAAACTTAAAATAAAATTTAAAAAATGAACCGAAAAAAGGCAACAGATAATTTTACGACTTGGTTGTCAATTCACAGTACTGGGCCGGGTTGTTCGAAGCAGGGATAAGGTAACCCAGGGTTGGTGCAAATTTTAAATGCAGATACGAGAGCTTAAAAAGCTCATTCAGTATATTTTTGAATACAATTTGCTGATTGTATGCTCTGAAAAAAAATAGAAAAAGGTATCGGAGAAAATGCTTTTTAACAAGAGGAAAAGAAACCCAGGTTAAAAATTAACCTTGGATTAGCGCTAATCGGCTTTCGAACAAGCGGCCTCAGTACAGTAAAAACGCTCGGCTTACAACGTAACATCGATCCCAGGGTCCGCTCCTACTCGGTCCCAGCACCAGGGGGTCAAGTAGGAGGGGATCCTGGAAACGAGGTTGTAATCAAGTCACCTGAAAAAGATTTAAGACTTGTGGGTAAAGGGTGAGGGGATTTGAAAAATTGTACATCTGGAAAAATCCTGGTTACACCGCTGATATTTTTTAAAGAAAACTAAATAACTCAGAGAATGTTTAAAAAAAAATGCAGTTAAACCTCTTTGGTGCAGGTGCAATCTTGGACAAAATATTTTGGCTCAGTTTCCGTTCAAACATCAGTATCTCTGTTTTCTCTCCTCCGCCGTTAGGCGTCTCTGATCACGAAAAGTCAAATACATGTAAAACACACTGTGCAGTTCCTGTGGTTGAGCTTTGTATTTGGGAGGCGGGGAGTACGGAGAAAAATATTTGCAACTAGTTTCTTTGGAAGAACAGTATAGTCGGACTCATTACAGGTGAAATATTCTGGTTAGCTTCTTTTATAGACATCAAATCATAGCCTACGTGTAGCCGCAACCTCCCCCCGAAGGAAAAAAAAAACTCGTTTTTTTCCTTCGGGGGGAAGGTGCGGCTACACGGAGGCTAATCAAATCATTGCAAATTGTTATATACCTAGACTTTCACTCAACAAAACGAGCATTGTGATTGGTTGATTCTTGGTCACGTGCCCTTGATCAAATTCAAATGTATCCCGACCGGGATATAATTGCGCAGTTGTTGCCCGCGCACCAGTTGTACCGTCAACTGAAACAATATTTAATGAATAAATCCTTTCTTTGCCCCCGTTTTAGTGCACGACAATTCTACGGTGGCCCACAGGGGACATGCCGCAAATAAAAAAGTTGCTGCAATTTTAAAAACGTTGCTGCAATTTTAAAAAACTGGTTGCTGCAATTTTAAAAAAGTTGCTGCTATTTTAATAAACTGGTTGCTGCAATTTTAATAAACTGGTTGCTGCAATTTTACAAGAGTTCCCAGAGCCCGCGTTACCCTTGTCCAGCGGAACGGGAACGCGGGCTCTGCGAACGAGACTGGGGTCTGGGCCGATCCATGCGAGGGAAGCCAATTTGTTTGCCTTTCAACGTGAAGATGTTCTGCTCTTCTTGTGGTGAAAACTGTGCGCCGGAGGCAAAATTTTGCCACAAATGTGGCGGGAGGCTGCAACAGGATGTCGTTGAGGGTGTATGTGGTGTTGATGAGCTAATTAAGGAGTACTTTCATCGTGGGTATGCCTACCAAGCAACGTGGATTTGTTGGAGAAACAAGATGGCGTACGAATTGTAGGAAATAGCAAGGAGTGACAGGCCTGCACGACTTCTAACAATGGAAACTTTTGTACCATGTAATATGTGACCCCTTTAGAGTTTTGCTCTTACGAGTATGTCTTTTAGGGATTTTCCTCTTTTATACGATATTAGTGGTGGCTTTTTGAAAATTTGCCTTAGAGAAGGTTGATTTTGTATCAAGTGCCATTTCTCCATTAAACCATTTTTGAGGTTGGGCACTGATGGTTGATATTGTGTTACACTGATGTCCGCCGGTAGCGGTTTAGGTTTGGATTTGTTGTTTAAGCCTCTCTCTGGAGTGCCTTTTCGGAGAGTTTTTCCTTTTTCTTTGCGAAACTGAATCTTTTGTTTCTGGAGGCGGCGGTAATTAAACCTAGTTAGTGCTGAAAAGAAGCCATGTTCTCCTTTTTGTTTGACCTTCTGAATGTCTTTTTTGAACTGTTCATCCGGCGGGATATTCGCCCGCGCATTGTAACGTAACGACTTCTTACAGGTCTTATTGTTTAAGTGTCTCTTGCTTCACATCACCCTACAATCAAATTTACAGCTGAAATTTCAAATACTGAGATTACATTTCTGGATACAGTTTTATACAAAGGCAAACGTTTCCGAGACCATACCATCCTGGATATAAAAACACATTTTAAGCCAACTGAAACCTTTCAATACACTCATTTTTCCTCGGGTGTCAAAAAGGGATTCGTGAAGGGCGAAGCTCTAAGACTTTTACGAACTAACTCTTCAAGAACAACATTTGAAGAGAACATTTACAAATTCAAATCAGGTCTCCTTGCTAGAGGTTATCCAAAACATCTGATCGAGACACTCCTTTCAGATGTCAAATTCACACAAAGGGAATCGGCGCTAAGACAGAAAAATGAAAGCCAGAAAGAACTCCTGCCTTTTGTAACACAATATCAACTATCCGTGCCCAACCTCAAAAATGTTTTAATGGAGAAATGGCACTTGATACAAAATCAGCCTTCTCTAAGGCAAATTTTCAAAAAGCCACCACTAATATCGTATAAAAGAGGAAAATCCCTAAAAGACATACTCGTAAGAGCAAAACTCTAAAGGGGTCACATATTACATGGTACAAAAGTTTCCATTGTTAGAAGTCGTGCAGGCCTGTCACTCCTTGCTATTTCCTACAATTCGTACGCCATCTTGTTTCTCCAACAAATCCACGTTGCTTGGTAGGCATACCCACGATGAAAGTACTCCTTAATTAGCTCATCAACACCACATACACCCTCAACGACATCCTGTTGCAGCCTCCCGCCACATTTGTGGCAAAATTTTGCCTCCGGCGCATAGTTTTCACCACAAGAAGAGCAGAACATCTTCACGTTGAAAGGCAAACAAATTGGCTTCCCTCGCATGGATCGGCCCAGACCCCAGTCTCGTTCGCAGAGCCCGCGTTCCCGTTCCGCTGGACAAGGGTAACGCGGGCTCTGGGAACTCTTGTAAAATTGCAGCAACCAGTTTATTAAAATTGCAGCAACCAGTTTTTTAAAATTGCAGCAACTTTTTTAAAATTGCAGCAACGTTTTTAAAATTGCAGCAACGTTTTTAAAATTGCAGCAACGTTTTTAAAATTGCAGCAACGTTTTTAAAATTGCAGCAACGTTTTTAAAATTGCAGCAACGTTTTTAAAATTGCAGCAACGTTTTTAAAATTGCAGCAACTTTTTTAAAATTGCAGCAACTTTTTTATTTGCGGCATGTCCCCTGTGGGCCACCGTACAATTCCTTTACTTTTACGTATTGCGGACCTATGTTGCTTTCTCTTGACAGGCCGACAAAAACAAGTTTAAGGCGCGCCTCTGAAAGCGCAGTCACTGCATTCAAAACGATGCACCAGAGATTCAAAATAAAAGATCCAGACCCAGACCCAGACCCCGAAACCAAGACTCGCGACGAGCAAGATAGTGAATAGGTGTTCCTGTATCCAAGATCCCGGATGTTCAACCAGGTTGTCATTGTTTCGCGAATAAAATGGCTATCTGCAATAATGTATCGTTTCTGTGTTTTTCCTTCGCCTTCCGCGTGGTTATACAGCGACCTCCCTCTAACCGGACACCCGTGTACGGCGGACAATAAATTTGGTCCAGAGAGTGTCTGCTTTACAGCAAGTGTTCACTGTATGCCCTCCGGATGATTCCCCTGTTCCAAACTCCTTACGAACAATACGGACCCTGTTGGGAAGCCAGGGTAATTTGTTTCCCCGGAAAGCTATGTTATGATCACAGTGCTTACAACGAGAATTACTATTTTGTTGGTTTTCAAGGTTAAAGGTTACGCAATACAATTCTTGCTTTGCTTACAAATTAGCGTGGTTTGTTTGTGAAGGCCTACTATGTAAAAAACATTCGGTTAAATCCCCGTTAAATCCGACTGGAGCTCCGGGTCCGTAGAGTTACCGGGTCTTTCGATGAACTTGCCCCAGGGGGAATTTATGACGTGATTTCACTACTACGTTTTGTTTCAAAGTCTCGATGATTAATTGACCAAGAATGGCTTTTTAGATGCCCTCCGCAATTTTGCAACGCCCTTGATTGATCACTGTTCGGCCCAGTTGCTCAAATTTCCGCCTACGTTTTAGTACCATGAAGCGCATTGTCTACAAGACGTCTCCAGACCTGCGTGCTGTAGCTTCCTGGGGGAAACTGCAAGTTTTGCCTTCATTGAAACTGGTTGGCGCTTGGATTAAACGTTTCCTGAAAACTGACTGTTAGAGATGGGGGCAAGCACGGGTGCCAAGTCCATATGAAACCTTATTCCACATTAAATAACCCACTTATCAAATACCGATGTACGTAAACATACCATTCATGGCTACTAGCTGGGGAGGACTGGTTGACTATCTGCTATAAGCAAAAAGGTTTCTTTTACAAATGCGTTTTGTTGTATGAAGTCTAAATCCGAAAGTTAAAAAATACAATTTAATTGTCTTCTAGTGTTAAATTGGGGAACATCTACACCCTAAACAAAGATTTTGCCTTCTAAGGTTGCAAGCATTTCTCCCGTGTCTAGTAGGTTGGAAATTTCTTCAACTTCCGAAGGTGTGTTACAACACGCTATTGTTGTGGTTTTTCATGGCATTGACGTAATATTTGTCTCGTCCGCTTGTCTTCTTGTCTTCGCATAAACTTCTGTGGCAAATTTCTCAAGTTTGTTGGAGAGTTATTTGGTTTTATCTCGTGTGGCATCTACATTTTCCATTTTTATCGTTGTTTCTGTTCAGCTCGTGTCAATATGGCGCTCACAGCTTGCATATTCCACCGAAGTATATTATGCTTGACTCTGGTTTGCTCGTTACTAACCGGTATTTTTGCAGAAATGTTGCCTTCTATTTTATGGAACCCGGATAATCCAGTGTAAGTATTTTTTTAGAGATGCTTACTGTTAAACGTTTCCCTTGGTAAAGGTTCCAGTTCTTGCATGCGAAGCGTTGTCACCTTGGCAGCTATCTTCTTAAAGATGACAAGTACTGCTTTTTTAAAATCATACTCACTGTAACTGCCACTAAGTGAAAACGGTTTTTCTTGTTCTTAATGTTAAAAAGCTATGATATCAGAAAACAAATTCTAAATGTGGCGTGCGGTTTTGTAGTATAGAAGTAGCATTTGTTCCTACATGTTTTTGTTTGTTATATCGGCCACGTGTGAGCACGTACAAATTGATCACTAAATATATTGTTTAGCCACACTTACTCTAATTTCGTTGAATCTCAAAAGATTTTCAGATTGTATTACCCTCAGGCAATTAACCAAAATTGTGGAAATTAATGTTTTCTTCCTATTTAACGGTCTATTTTTTTTTGCATGCGAGCTTGTAGATGTATTTATAGAAAGCCATATATGTGAATGTTGGCAAGATTCCAGACGAGTTATTTTTCATGTGCAACTGAAATCTTGGGAAATAACCACATGCACATATGCAGGTTTGAATAACACGACCGAATTTGCTAACTAGGTGGAAGGATGTTCTTGAAGTTATGCAATCTTTTGGAAACACTGTGCCCTGTTATTAGAGTTTCTGTTTATAACCATTTAAAAATTTTATACAAACATATTTAAATGAAGCATTGATTATATAATTTCTACCTGTATATGGTTGTGTTTTCACGACAGCGCTTGTATCGCTTAACATTCCTGAAGGTGTTTTGTTTACAGACTCCGTTAAGCGACTTAGGGCCTGTTCACATGGAGGTGGGGGACCCCAGGTAGGTGAGGTACCTCACCTCGGTGAGGTTACCAAACTTTTCATACAATCTCTCTTTTTTTCTTGATTGCGTTCACATGCGAGGTGGGGTACCCCAGCTAGGCGGGTTACCCGGCTAGCCAGGCCGGGTAACCCGCCTAGCTGGGGTGAGTTTTCTCCATGTGAAAGCTCGAGAGTGGGGTAACCCGCCTAGCCGGGGTAATAAAATCCAAATTGCGCAAAGCCCGCCAAAAAAACATGGCTGCCAACCACTACCAGCGTGGCGAGTTCTTTCGACGACATAAACTCAAACAACTCGAAAACCCTGAACTTGACAGTGCCCACGACAATTTGGAAACCGATAGCGGAAAAATGCGTTTCTCGCCACTAGGCGTCTTTTGTCCCCATCTTTGTTTATGTGCGTACTTTGTTACCCGCGATAGCATTTTAAACCTCACCCCACCTCGCCGGGTTGCATGTGAAGACAAGTTTTCTTCACCCCGGGTACGTGAGGTACCTCACCTACCCGGGGTCCCCCACCTCCATGTGAACAGGCCCTTAAAAATGATAGGTGTTTTCACGAGTAAGATTAAATTTCATCTTACAGTAATTTGAGTGGACCACGCGTGCGAATTAATCAATTTGAATAATATGGCGGGAGATTCAAACGAAGCTCGCTCGTTCGTCCTTCTTCTTTTAATCCCGTTTTGTATGCGCTTAGTTTTCTTTCGACAAAGGAACAGATTTCAGCAAAGGCTGAGATTGCTTGCACTAAGAGGCAGGAGAAGAGTAATGGAAGCTTACTTTTATCATCCTCGGAGAAAGATATGCCGCAGAAGGAAAGTTGCGTGGGTTCTGGAAAGGCCACAATTTTGGTTTGAGAATCTGGTTTTAAACCAATACGCAGACAACATTTGGCAAGAACATTTCCAAATCTCGAGACAGACCTTCCAGTTTGTCTGCAATTTGGTTGGACCGCATTTAGTTCGACAAGACACAAACATGAGACGTGCCATTCCGGTGGAGAAGCGAGTAGCAGTTGCTTTGTGGCGGCTTGCAACAGGAAACTCATACCAAACTACGGGACTTGTTTTCGGAGTTGGAAGATGCACTCCCTTACGAAAATATGGTCTATTTTAAATCTATTTTATTCCTATTTTATATGCTGTTTTATTACTATCTTTTTTGTATTTTTTCCCTATTTTTAGGGACTATTTTAAAGCAATTTTTTATCTATTATTTTTTATCTATTTTATTATCTATTATTTATCTATTTTATCTATTATCTATATACCTATTATTTTGAAACAAAAAATAGTGAAAAATAGTCCAGATCTGTGTACTCAAAAATTCTCTAAATTAGCTTTAAAATAGCTTTAAAATAGCTTTAAAATAGCCTTAAAATAGTCTAAAATGTGTATGAAATCTGATGAGAAAATAGTGTTAAAATAGTATGAATAAGACAAGCTGAAAATAAAATAGGTTGAAAATAGCCTTAAAATTGAAATAAAACAGGGATAAAATTGGGATATAATAAGAAAAAACCTTGGACAATAGACTGAAAATAGTCTTAAAATAGACATAAAATATGAATAAAATAGTTTCAAAATAGGTGCCCTATTTTAAAACTAGTTTATCCACAGAAAAAAACAGGTTTAAAATAGACATAAAATATGGATAAAATTGGGATAAGTAGGGAAAAACCTTGGGCCATAAGCTGAAAATAGCTTTAAAATAGACATAAAACAGGAATAAAATTGGGATAAACAAGAAAAATCCTAGGACAATAGGCTAAAAATAGCCTTAAAATAGACATAAAACAGGGATAAAATAGTTTCAAAATAGGTGCCCTATTTTAAGACTGTTTAACCCATTCACTCCTGGGACTTTAAAGCGCGACAACCCCCCAATTCCCTGGGAGTTTTGGCCCAAAAATTTGCGTTCGCGAACGCGTAAAGTAAACCATATGCGCAGTAAACCCAAAGACAAGATCAAGTTTTCAAACAAACTCCCTTTTGAAGTGGAATAAATAAGCGACTAGAAAATGTAAAATAAATGCTGTTTAACCAAAGGAATTGATACAAATGGTCAACAGGACTATGGAAATCGAATAATTTCTTTACCGCGCGACAAAAGGCACAAAAATAAATATTTCACGGGTCGCACAAAACACATGAGAAAACAATGATCAAAGCCAAAATGGGCAAAAACACGATTTCTAAATACTGTTCCTTAGTTTAGCTAAAGTTTATTGAAGTTTTCTTTCAGATAAATCCGGTTACAAAGAGAGGCGCATCAATAATTTCAACGTAAACAAGCCGCAAGCGCTTCGCATCAATAAACATGATAAAGGAAATATACACTCTGTACTTCACATAAAAGACACACAAATGGGTCTCCAAATCAAGTTAATTCAAAACATGAAAGATAAATGGTAGCCAAATTATGAAATGGGTCAATCATGAAAGAACTGAAGCCAAAAAAACTGGCAAAAGGAAAACCCAAATGCGTAAATGCGTTAGAACACGCAAATCGAATTATCTCATCAAATGAAATTAACCACAGCCAAAGGGTCAAAAAGGTCAAGCAAACAACAATCATTTTCAAGAAATAAATACTCTCCGAATCCATTAAAGTTGTCTTCGCTCTCTGAGTCCCCAAAAATTAACGCGACCTCGGGGTCAATTTCAGAAGCCGCCGCCATTGTTTTCGCAAAACGTGTTGGCTTGCGCTCATCGGAAAATCCCGACCTCGTGTTGTTCTCATCAGCTGTCAAAATATGCGCAAAAGACGGCAAATGATTGGTTTATTATCTGTCAAAGTCTCTATGAGGACAAAAGAGCAAATAACACTCGGTACGAGTGGGGAGAGGGTCAAGACCAGCGGCCATTTTTACGGGCGGTTCAGGGAATTCGTGGGTTGTCGTACACGGGCGGTTACGGGCGGTTCAGGGGCGAATGGGTTAATATATGCCATGCAAATCAATTGGGTATACAATTGAAAACGGGGAAACACTATAGTTAAATTATTCGAAAAAACCTTCCTTACAGACTAAAGTTTGCTCAAACTGTAGTACTTTACAATTGCACCTGCATGCATGGCAGGATGGTTTGAGACATTACAGATCATATAAATTTTTCGGAGACTGTTTCAGTTAATTGCACTGTTTTATTATTTTTCACTCCTTATGTAAGGCCAAAGTGATAAAAGAAAGTATAATACAAAGTAACATAGAAAAAACAACTCATGATTAGGCAGTTAGCTAGCTGCAGTGGCTTTCTCTAGTTCCCCACATCCTTTGCCTTTTTGGGGCCGTTGTACGTTTTCCTGTACTCTGAAATAAAAATAGAGCAAAAATTAACAGGCAATATTTTACACACCAATAATTTTATATTTTAATTACCTTTGTGAACAATATGATTTTGCTATTTGATTTTTTAAAATTAAGATTGATTGAATTATGCAACACCGTATCACTGAAAAGAATGCTATATCGTATTTTGGACCATTTTCTGTCAAACTTAAATTTTAACAACTTATAGGTTCTATAATCGCAAGCAATCTTAAACTTGTTTCGGTGTTGAGCTGTGTAACAAACGAACAAAAATTAAAGCAAATCTGTGTTTGATTGTTTCGGTCTTTCGCCCTTCAGTGCATAGTGAGGCCTTTTCACACATGGTATCAAGATCTCTGAAAAAACTTTGGTCATAAGCTAGATATTGATCGCTGTTTATGCTCTAAAGCTAAACCTATCTTTGAGCAACAGCTTGAAACTGCAGCAGATTCAAACAATTCTCTCATTCGAACGGCTTGCAGCTTTTCGATCAAACAGATTCCAGTCTCAATTAATTGCCCTTCACTCTGATTTTTCCGCCGAAAGACGAAAGACGGAGGTCATATCACACCAGATCATGCATGTCAAAGGACAACAAAGGACGGACTGGAGAAATCAATATCGAGTGAAACATTTTACGTTTCAAAACAAAATACGACATTCACATGGTATTGGGCCACCGCGACTTTTTTTTAATCCTAACGTCTAAGAAAGGCTGTTTGCTGTCTTGCGCGCCTTGTCAGTTGTCACAACTCTTTTCTGGCGGTCAGGAAACAGGATGCTACCGTATGACCCAACCAGTGAAACTCATAGTTTTGCACGGGCTATAAAGAAGTCCCAGGACTATTAGCTTTCCATAATTGTCACGCTGTGGTCAAGATAATTCATAAGGTCAGATACGTGTAATTTTGGCATATCAGTGATAGTAAATTCACGGGAATTTACGAACAAAGTGAATGTGCACTGGCGGTTTAAGCCCAGTTAACTTTTACTTGAAAGGTTAGACTATTTTTTAAGACTAATTTAAAACTCGCGATCATTACTGTAACGGGACACAATGTGGCAGGATCAGTTACAAAGCTAATATAACAAAGCTTCCATTGACTAGCGCGCAGTTTGTCGGCTACTAATCAACCATCGTTTTCAACAGTTGTTACCAACGTTTATAACATGTATTCCGTGATCACATTCTTAATATCAGCTGAAGATTTGTTACAGAATATGTGGTCAGTTTGAGATCAATTCCTCCTTGGAGACGAAACTTCGTGCGCGCTACAAGCCACCACAAACATTATTTCACGAAGGTCCAAATCTCCTGGGATCATCGATATATAGCTTTTACAATCATTGAATCATAGCAATACTTTTTAGAATTAAGGTACGATCTTACCTGATATGTAGTAGACTTTAAAGGTTGACGTTGATGAAAATGAAGACAGAAGACTGAGAAAATTTGGAAAGAACGGTGGTTGAATTGATCGTTCAACTGCAGCCTGGTTCAACTGAGGGCATTGTGGCCTCGCTCTGAGCATTGGCATTCTTCTCTTCCCGCCACAAATTTCAAGCTGCTTATTGGTTCAAAGACTCGTATCCAGTTTTTGTCAGTCACATTTTGGGCTTGGTTGCTGTGCCGTTCGTGGGCTTTCGCTTTTCCTAAAAGCATGGACACAGGGGACGATTCTGGCTCCAAAAAGTGGTGATTTTAAGCTGAAGGTGAGCCTTTGCGTTCAACTCTTTGGCGAAGAAAGAAACTTAAACGAAAAATTCAAAGCAACCAAGAAGACGAGTTGTGTAACAACGAAATATCACAACATCAACCGGATACCCAAGATCAAGATGCATGTAAACATGGACACGGCTCCACTTCAAAGTTACAAAGTGACACATAAGTTGACGATATGATGCAGACGATTCAAAGTGACAGTAGTTTTTCTAGCTTTTCGGACCACTTTTGTCTTGGTAAGCGTCATTTTCTTTCTTTTCAGTCACGAGTTGAGCATAAATATTTTTGCACAATTTTCACGTAATTAATGCGTATGCCAGCCTGTTGATCGAGCCTTTAGAGAGATCTAGAGTAAATATCCCCACTTGGAGTTTTTTTTTAAGTCGCAAAGGGCCTTGAGTGTATTCCTGAGTTAGAAATTAGAATTTAGAATTGTGGCAATACGATTTGTGTCAAAACTTCGTGCTATAAGTTAAGTGATCTTAATACATGAATGTAGTGCTCAGAACGCATGAGTTATTTTTCTATTTCAAATTTGCTGCTCCCTTTATTACAACGCACAAACAATCTTTATTACAGCCCCCAAAACGAGAGGTTTTTTTGCATCGGAGCAACTTCAAAATTATACCCCGACCATTTTTGAATGTTTAAAATCTACTTTCCTACGTCAAAAATGAAAATTCTTTGGGTTTTCATTGTGCTTGAAATCAATGCCGAAGAACAATCATTATCATAGTCCCACATCCTTATAGACTATATCAGTAATTTTATTTATATAATTTTCTTTTGATACCAGATGGCAGTGTTTCCTTAATTTCTGAAAATTCTGCTGATCACAAGTTCAATGAATTTGTCAGCTTGATGCAAGAGATACCAGCTAATGAAGAATTTCGTGAAGAGAGTAACACTGTGCATAAAGAAATCACGGATACCTACATGTATGCAGAAGAACTAGCCAGACTAATTGAGGAAATAGAAGTGGAAAAAGTCGCATTGGGTGTTGAAGAAACAAAAGATGAAGGCACAGAACTTGAATTGTTGTATGAATATAGCAGGATTACAGTTGGAGAAAGTTTAGCTCTTATCATGGCATTTATTATGCGACATAAACTGTCCATGTTTGCCCCTGATGTTCTCATCAGCCTCCTTGAGTTGCACTGCCCGAAGGAAAATAATGCAGCGAAAGGGTTGAGCCAGTTCAAAGAATACTTCCAATGTCTTAAGCATCCTTTGAAAAAATGTATTTTGTATTTATTTTAGAAAAATGCCGTGAAGAAAAAAGGAAAACAACTTGTTTACTTTGATCATAAAAATGGAAATTCTCTTTGATTGCACCATCATCATGTCTAAAGCTTTTGCTGGGTCTGTGTTTTTTGTGAAGATATAGAAACAGTTTTAAACCAATCAGCATATTTTTCGGGGGTGCTATTTTCTAACTGAACAATGATACGTTGCAATTGAATTTTGATTATCAGTAAATAAAATAGGAATAAAATATAGTTTCACTTGGCATGCATGTTATGTATAACATTGTGGGGTGTTTGGGATAAAACAGGATTAAAATAGACTATTTTATACATATTTTGCAATTTGGAGTAGAATCTCCCTTAAAAAAACAGGACTAAAACAGTCTATTTTAAGTCTATTTTACATCATTCAAGGTTTTCATCAATAAAATAGAATTGTAATAGCCTATTTTATGTATATTTTTCAAAGGAACTGCCAATAACCTTTCCTTTCTGCAGAAAAATATAAATAAAATAGCCTATTTTATCACTGTTTTATACAGCAATACTGATATCAGAATGTAAAATTGGGTTAAAATAGTCTGTTTTACAGACTATTTTTTCAGTTTGGTATGAGAAAATAGAGATAAAACATACCATCTTGTTAAAAATAGGTTTAAAATAAAACTAAAACACAAATAAAATAGGTGCTCTATTTTCTCTTTCTGGTAAAATAGGAATAAAATATAGATCAGTGAGAAAAAAATAACGAAAAAATAGCTGTGATAGCATTAAAATAGTTTTAAAATATGGATAAAATAGGATTGTTTTTGTAAGGGCTGCGCTCAAATTAAAAGATGAATTTTGCTCAGCACTTCTGACGACCGCTAAAGGTTATATAAAGTTCCCAAATAGAAATAGAAATAGAACGCGTGTTGTATTTCCGATTTGACGGCCTTGTCAGATGAATGGCCGCAAGTTGCTTCCCATTGGTGGAAATTAATTGCCGACTCGCTTAAGCTACGTGGTTTGGTGGCTTAAATTTAATGAGAATTGCATTGAAATTTGCCGACTCGCTTAACTTTAAGCGAGTAGGAAGAGCAACTGTTTTCACGAGATTTCCGGTTGTCACTCGCTAAGCGACTTGAAATACCGCTCGCGAAAACACGGCCTATGATGTTTAGTGAAAATTTTCTCCAGAATATTTGGTTTTGAAATTTGCAGTTTTGGGGGTAGAATATTTTGGATTGAAATTTTTTTAGGGTAGTGCCCATGAAGAAAAGATTTTCAGTGGTAAAAGTGGTTCAAACAACTAAGACAACAAAAAATAACAGTTTATAAGATACATTTTAGAGATCAAGGTTCAGGGGAATAAATGAATTCTTGAATGTATTTTATTCATTCTTCATTCCCTTCAAGCTTGGCAATACTTTGTTGTTTGGGATAAGTGAAGGTTATAATTGATAGCTATGGCTTATTTTGCTGTTCACAGTGCGATTACGCAAACCAAAGGCCCCCAAACAAATTTGTCCCTTAATTCCATTCTGCTCTATTTAACAATCAGACTATAGGTTTGAGTTCTCTATAATTCAGTGGCAGGGCTAAAAATTGGTGGTTGCACGGTCGCCAAAGGCGAGTTAAAACTGCTACCAAAAGTTAAGGTTTGAATGCCTGATGTGTGACAATGCTACAGAATTTCGAAAAGTTGCAATTTAAATTATGCAAGGTACAAAGTTAAAAATAAAACTCAATGTGTAATTCAATTGGACTACCTTTCTCTTCGTTTCCTTGTCCTGGACTCTAAGATCATCCATTTAAGTGTATTTTTTTAGTTCTGAAGTGGAAATTCCAAGCTGTTTTGACTGTGATTTCATGAGCGATCCACGTTCACAACATATAAACCCCATTTTGATTTTGTGATCACTACGTGATACCAAAAGAAAAATCGAGGGCTACTTCATTTTGGGATGGGCCACTAAGAATTCAAGGAAACTGATCCAACTAGTACTGGCCACCAAGCACTGGAATAAATTATTAGCCCTGGTCAGCAGTCAACAATGCATATATTTCCAAGTTGACTTTTTAACTCATAGAAAACAGGGACAAGCGGTCTAATTGTTTTTTTTTTTTTTTTGTAGCATCTAGCTTTCAACTTTAAATTCCACATCAATATTTAGTTATTTTTAAAGTTGTTTTATTATTCCAGTAGACAAAATTTGCATGTTACAACATTAATTACATACTTTTTTTGGATTCAAACATATTAAGGTTTGTGGATGTTTTATGTTAACTACATCCTTTTGTTTCAAGCTGGGTGTTTTCCACTACTTGCTTATATCTATCACTTTTATTTGTTTGTCAATTGTATTGTAAGTATTTATATGTGTGTCGAGTATTGTAAAGATAATGTAAGTGTTGTTAATTGTAATGAAAATTTATTACAGAGTAGGTCGTGAGTATGTTAGCTAATCAGATTGCAGGATTTGTGAGAAAATGTGACTTGTTTATACTAATAGTACTATTCACTGAACCCTACCATTTTTCATCACCTTGACATTCATAATGTGGGAATTAACCCAGAGCTCATCTGCTAGCTGTGCCATGCTGATGAGGCCTAACAAGGCCAAAACAGCTGTCCATGGCTGCTGGCTCTTGAGCTCAATTTTTTCATCTTTTTTATTTGATAACAACAGGGTTTTATCCCTTCTACCACTGTCACCTCAGTGCGCATATGTGTGGCTTTAACTTACCCTTAGTACATTTTGACATTGTCATTTCAAGCCACATCCCACAACCCTACCATTTTTCATCACCTTGATATTCACTGAAGTTAAGCTTGGCTTGCAAACTGCTGTTAATTTGCAGTTACTTTATTTCAGTTTTAGTAGCCTTGGAAACTCACCAAGGAGGGTCAAGCCATACGACAAACTATTCATCAGATGCCCGAACATCATTGAATACCCAGCAAAAAGGGAAGATTCCTACTCTAAAGATGAGCTTTATGAAAATGTTGTCATGGTGGACAAAAAAGGCTATGAAAGTTGTAATGCAACGGGAGGTTCCATGATTCTTGTTTGTAATGATCCTTTGGCTTGGAAACACAAAATGTTTGTGTTTAAAGACATCAGTGCGTCATCAAGTGACCCAACTTTCCACCCTGGAAAGGAATACTATTTTATAAGTAAGTATTTTGAATAGGTTCATTAGCTGTTCATGACTCCAAAGCAAAACTATCATATGTGATGATCTGGTTGTAAACATTTACTTGTGCTCATTTATTTCAAATTGCACTTGAAACCATTTGAGTACCTATATAGAAAAATATTATACATGCCAAAATTTCCTTGTGCTGCGGGTTGGCTGGGAGCACATCAGTTTATCCCAAACAGTGCAGAAAGTTGAAATTGAGAGCAGAAAATTGAAATTAAATTTTTTGCATGTGTATTTTTAACAATTAAGTAATCAAATGGTTTTGAGTCTAATCTTGTATAAATAAGCACTCTTATCATATCTCTCAGTTAGTACACGCGCTGTGATTGGTCAATTTAGCAAGCAGTACTTCACTGTATGGCCTGAGTGAGCGCTACTGCTTTGGTCCCCAAAATGTCTCCGGACAGATAGATCAGGGTAGCAAAACCCTGAGAATCAGAATGTCTATGTCGTGGTTTAATTTTATCCTTTGTTTTAGTTGTATTTTGTTGGTTTTCAGAGTTAAGAATTCTGATTTTCTAATTGGCTGATTAATTTTGTACCATGTGATACTGGCCGGGTTATGACAAAACAATTATCTCCTTGTTTGTGTGTCCTTGGTTCGAGTAGCTGCGCTGTTTAATATATTTCATGAAGTACTAAACTTGAGTTATTACCTCTGGAATATCATAGAGATATACAAGATCTGACTCTCCTATTCAAATACAAATTTGGGCTACTTAATGCTAAATTCCTCTTATTTTACGCGTAACTTTGACCCTGCTAATTTCCGTCTAAACACTTCCCACCGTCAGGCATATTTTTCAAGCTCATATTTTCCCAGAACTGTTAAAAATTGGAACAACCCCCCAAGTCATCTTAAGAATAGCTCAATCAACTCAATTCATCAATTAGTAGACGCGATAGGTTTTCCCTTCTCAACATTTTTTTTCTATGTATTAGTTTTAGTGTCGTATATTTTATATTTTTGTAATTATATTGTTGGGGGTTGATGTCAGTTGGGGCTTAATTGCCCTGTTTCTTCCTCCTGTCAAAGATGTTTTTTTTTCCTAGTGCAATATATTTATTTTTTTGTGACAAAAATAATAAAACAAAACAAAACTTGTATCAGTGACTGAGCAGTTTTCTTGTTGATCATTTCTTCCAGACACTGCTTCTGGTTCTCAGAACTCTTTGCAAAACATGAATGGTGGTGCATGCAGCAAGGGAATGAAGATGAAAGTCTATGTTTGTATCAATGATGCTGATCCTAAATGCCCTAATGGAAATAAAGGTATACACAAAGAGATCGGCTAGAATAGTTAACCATTAGTATTCTCTGAAATCAAGCTGAATTATGGCTGCAGAATATTTTCTTAAGCCACTATTCACCGAGATTGAAGAGAATAATCATCAATCAATCAATCAATCAATCAATCAATACTTTATTTATACACGTAACGTCTAGGAGCTATATAAGCTCGTTCATAATACGTACGTGTGTGAAATTACATTCACAAAGGCCATACCACAACACCGGGAACTACGTCCCCTACTCTTTGCGAACAGCGTGTGGGTTCTTTAACGTCCCACGAAGTTATTACAACCAAGGGTTGTGAGACAGGGCCTACGGTTTATCATCCTTATCCGAGAAGACTAGAAAGTCTAACCATTTGCAGATGTCATTACAAAGGCAGCACATTCTCCTCAAATATTTTAAAGACCCTGAGTGATGGTCCGGCTGAGGTTCGAACCCGCGACCTCCCGCACGACATTCCAGTGCTTAATCAACTGAGCTAACTGGTCATTATTTAAGGATATATAAGCAATGAAGCAACTTCAGTCACATCTCTCAGAATCAACTGCAAGGCTAGCCTCCCACGCAAACGTTCTTAGGGGTTCGTCACGCGTTCCTACCCCACAAACGTCTGCTTCAAACAGTAGCCACTTCCGTTCTGGGGTAGGAACGCGTGACGAACCCCTAAGACCGTTTGCGTAGGAGGCTACTGCAAGGCGAGAATTTTGATGCTGGCCATAGTTTTTTCTTTGATCAAAACTCACTTGCACAAGGATTTTTTGGAACCCCAGCACTATATATTGACCTCTTAGGAAGTGAATAATTACATTAGTATAGATATACTAAAACAGTGGACAGCGTTGAAGGTGCGCTCTGATTGGCTAGTCAAACTCCGAATATCCTGTGCTATTTACCTCCGAGCAACTTGCGAGTTTTTCACTCCACCGCTTGAATATAGCGCGTCCCGGTTTGCAACCATGATAAGCGAAGAAATAATCCAAATTAACAACGAAGCAGTCCCTGAAAACTCCAAGAAAGCGACTAAATTTGGCTTGGCTGTGTTCAGAGGTAATGGCTTATGTTTTTAACCCGGAGTTTAGCAGTAAAAAGCAATGAGAAAGGTTTTGTTTACAAATGCAAAGTAATCTTGCATAACCAAATTTGATATGTCACTTGTTCACTTGAGAACCAAAGTTGAATTAATATATTTTTTACAGAATGATTTCAAATACAGCAATATTGTTTGTCTTTCCAGTTATACCTGGTGGATGGTCTGTATGGAGCGAGTGTAATGGCAACTATCAAACACGGCTTTGTAACAATCCAGCACCAGAGAATGGAGGAGTGATTTGTGTGGGTGAAAATAAGAGACAATGTGCAACCAAAGCACCTACCTTGGTTGGCTGTACTGGATCTTCATGTGAGTAAAAACCTAGATTTTTTAACAATTAAGGTAAAAGGCAGAGAACTTCGTTCGAGAATTCGCTACAGGCAGAACAACTTTTCGTAACGTGGTCTGAAAATTTGCTCTGGGTAAGGACAATAGTTGCCACGATATTTCGTGAATATTTCGTTGACATTCAAAAATTTGTTTAATACTGTCAAAGATTTCTGAAAAGCAACGCAATTTGACAAATTTTGCTGTCATTACCGGTACTTTTGCGCAGTACTGTAACTTTTGACGGCCAACTGGGCAAAAAAGGGGGAAACTACAGAGGAAGTACTAAAAAAGTACTAAAGGTGATGTTAAATTTTGAAGGTGTACACAGGATAATTTGTACAGAAATGCTGAAGTATTAATTCAGGTGTTGCTAAATAAAGTGTTTATCAAAACTATAATTATAAACAAAAATCAAACTACTGTAAGGTTTGAAGACAGAACTTATAGTATATTTTACAATGTAATAGGTTAAATTTGATTTCAGGTTTAACTTGATTTAACCTTGATAGGCTGGTTTGTAATTATTCTTTTGTGTCTGGTACTCATTATCATAAATAAAGACAAA
>OX453283.1:6207437-6344937 GCA_949710005.1 Ricordea florida | reverse complement strand
AATAAAGGATAAAAAAAGAACAACCCCTCGCATTCTGAGCTTGGGCTGCCTGTGGTTCACTTAAGAAATTTGAGAAGTGGTTACGTAAGAGAGAGTTTTTAATACAGTGTTGACTGAGAAGCAAAACGGTGAACTCTTTACAAGGAGAAATTGGGTAAATCAAAGGAGTTGATTAAGTAAGTTATACCACCATAGCCCTTCGAATGAGTATTCACTCCGACTAAGGGCTAATGCTCGAAACGTCAGCACCTCCCTTTTACCTTATGGTGGTATAACTTACTTAATCAACTCGTTTGATTTATCCAATTTCTTGTTTCAATTTCCCACTGACGCAGCACCAGTTTCTTTAGAAACTATCCCCACAATAGTCTTTACAAGGAGGCCACTTAAAAAAAGTGATTGCTTACATGTAAGAGAGTGGTCAACAGAGAGTTGTGTGTTATAGTTATGCACGTTCATGAATAACTAATAAAAAGAATCAAGATTGTTATTTTCAATGTTCTTATTAAGTTCATCCAAAATTTTCCTCATTCCTTTTGATAAAACATTTCTGGTTTCTGTTCTCCTTCCAACTGACACCATATAAATTTCAAGTTCCTAAGAATCTTTACTGTAGTTTCATGGGTGTGTGTGTGTGTGTGTGTGTGTGTATTGGGGGAGAGAATTGTGGTGAGCTGTCAGTCTGCTGGGAATCAGTGTTTTGTTGAAATCCTCTGTCACATTGATGCCCTGTAACTTATTATTGGCCTTAATTGACATGAATAGTCTGCATGTTTCAAGGATTTACTGTTCTCAATACAAGTTGATCTCTTCACTTAATTACAGGGAGCCCTTCAAAAGACAACAGAACTGGAGGTACTGTAATGAGATATTTTGCATAAATTAATTTTTGTGTGCATGGCCATGATCTTAAGTAATTTTACCTTGCAAAAATTGGTGATACTAAAAATTACTATTGTCTACATATGGTAACAAATTCTTTGTAGTTTAAGGAATAGTTTTTGATTATATTTTGGTTTTAAGTTCCTCAAAGAAAACAGTAATTGCTTTGGTCTTCAAAAATTTAACATAAGATTGTGATGTTAAGTTCTGATTAATTAAATACCTTAAGAATAAAATTTTTGCTAATTTGGAAATTTCCTTTTTATAGATATTCCATCACCATACAACAGCTTCGGAATAAGTAAAGGACTATTTCTTGGCATCTGTGCCATTATGCTGTTGTTTGGAGGCTTAACTGGTGTTGCTCTGACTACGTTGTTTCATCAAAAAAGAAAACGAAGTAAGTTACTTTCTAGATACATTGCAGCCATGCTGTTGTACGAGTTCATTATTAGCGAACGAGTACTGGTAAAAAAACACAAATAAATCACAAGCAGGGAATGTGTTATATCTTTATTATTCAAATTAAGTAAACTGCACAAAGAAACCTTGGCAAACCGTCAAACTTTGAGTTAGCTGAAGCCATGGTGTCATGACTGTGGTGTATTGAATTCACACCATTGTAACCAGAGTACGGTTGAACCCTGCTATCTTGATATCTTAACTAATAAATAAATACCATAGACATGAAAAAGTTACTTGATTCTGATTGGCTGAGAGCACAGTGCTGTTCAAGTGTAACACCAGTGCAAATTACACATCAAAATTCTGGTATGTGATTGACTGAAAGACAATAAGAAAATTTCTAAGCCAATGATTTCACATAAAATGATGATGAAAATTTTCCCCGGAAACGTTTTTTTGAGCGAGAAAAAATGGCTACGTGAAATCAAGAAAGGTTTATTCTGGCCAATACTTTTTTCATGTCTATATTAGTTACCGGTATCATTCGGTTTTTCTTGTTCAATTTGGAATTAATTTGCACTTTTGAGTTTTTCAAAAAAGCTGAAGTTGCCGAAGCAGCTTGTGCAATTTCAGCTTTTTGAAAAACTCACTCGAGCAAACTGCAGGTGATTCCAGATTGAACAAGAAAAAACGTATGATTACCGTTACTAGCACAATTTACTGTTTCGATTGGGACCTGACGTTACACGTGTATTATTCTACCCCCAAATCAAGGTAGTTGTTTATTGATGTTACCAGATGTTCCATAAAAATAAGTTTTGTTTTCTACAGAAGCAAACATCAGAATCACAAGAAGACAAGACACAACATCATCGTCACGTCCAGTTTCTAGTTTTTCAACTGCCAGTGAGAGTGCTAAGATAGTATCAGCTTAGAATAGTTTATATTATGTATTTAGTTACAAGTAAATTATTAGCATTGAAAAACAATAATTTTTTTTAGGAAATTACCGGTAATCCTTTTTTGAGTGACATTGCAGGATGAAATTGTAATCTTTAAATAAGCAATGGTTTGTACATGATATGCCTTATTTTATTTGATCATTTTCATGTCACTGGTACATGAGAACAATGAAGAGGAATAACATAATTATTTAACAACTATTCGCCAAATAATTGTTAAATATTATTCACCGATAATCACTTCGCCTGAGGCAAATAATTGTTTTATTATAAGTACACAGGTGATTATTTCAAAAAAAGAAAAGAAAAAGTATTGTACAACACAAAAAAAATTTATTTCATGAAAAGCCCACTAACGACTGGCAGCCATTTTGTTTGTGGAGGTGATTATCGGTTAATAATCTGAGATAGTGAACCAATCAAAGCATGTGATTTTGTATAATCACCTGAGTATTTATACTTATGTTTGGATATTGGTTGTTGAAGTTTGATCATTCCGCTGTAGTTGATGTTGGCTGACGTTTTGACATCATCAGAGTCAAGTGGAATGCATGTTGGAAGGTGGTGGTATTCATGTCTCTGTCCAACTTTATGAGTGGTTGTTTAAACTGTTATGTTATTGGCTGTTTGTTAGTGAAGCCATGATGTCATTCTCATTGAAACTCAACTGTGATCAAATGTTATAGGCCAGTTTTTGTCACTTTTGGTCAATTTATTTATCTGATACTGTCAACAAATAGATACAAAAGGTTTTGGAATATTACGTCTGCTGACAGATCACCATGTAAAGTGCACAGCAATTGAAAATGGAGCTATATATATATATATATATATATATATATATATATATATATATATATAGATATAGATATAGATATAGATATAGATATAGATATAGATATATATATATATATTTATATATATATAGTTGTTGCGGGAGAAAAAACACAAACAAACTACAGGTTTATCCCTACAAGCCTGTTTCGTGGTTGCCCACTCATCAGGGGATATCCCCTGATGAGTGGGCAACCACGAAACAGGCTTGTAGGGATAAACCTGTAGTTTGTTTGTGTTTTTTCTCCCGCAACAACTACTTCGCTGTACGTTCACGTATTGAGCACTGTTTTACGATTAATCAACTTTTACACTTTATATATATATATATATGCCTGATGAGTGGGCAACCACGAAACAGGCTTGTAGGGATAAACCTGTAGTTTGTTTGTGTGTTTTTTTCTCCCGCAACAACTATATATATATATTTAACAATTACTGTAGACATGTAGCCCTTAAGGACGAAGGGTCTAATTGTTTTAGTATCACCCAACTAGTCAGACAGAAAAAGCAATAATAAAGTTAGCAAATGCAAGTTGAAGAAAGATTTATTTGGGAATAAGACAAAAGAAAGCGCCACAAATTTCGCTACTCGAGGACTATTACTGATAGTCCTCTAGTAGCGTAGCCAATCAGATTGCGGCATTTGCGTTAGTCCACTAGTTGGGTGATACTAATTGTTATTATCATTTTATCATAAGAAAGTCGAACAATATTTATTGCCAATTGCGTTAAACTAAGTTGTTTAAAAATATTCATTAGAAAGCTGCTGTAGTAGCCTATCTGACTCATCCTTTTAACCCTTAATCCCTAAGGGGTCTCCCTGTTACAAGGAAAATCATCTGGCATTAGCCAGAGTAAAATCTATAAAGTCAGTCTTGGGGTAAATGGTTATAAGAGAGATAGTTTTTTAAGAGAGATAGTTTTTTAAAGCCTCAATATCCATATTCATTTTCTCCTATATTTGGTATGGTACTAGTGAGGAGAATTTGTTTAAATATCAATACCACTCTTCTTTGTTGATCATTTTTGTTATTCTCATAACCTGAATGGTTGATGAACAGGGAATATTGTTATGAGAAATTGGATGCTGGTCACTACTGGGACTTAAAGGGTTAAATGATTATAATTAGTGAATTTTTTGGCTTGATATTGACTTGTATTGAACAGTGTACAGCAGGTGCAGATACTAGTGACAAGTTATATTTATTCAATTTATTAAGTGAACTCCTGGCAAGCACTCCAGGGATGGTGGGGAAGGGACACTTCTATAAAAAATATGGGTGGTGTCTGTTGTACCTGTTTGGGGGTCAAAATATTTAGATTGGTACCTCTTCAGGGGTAGAATTCAAAATGATGACTGACGAAATTTTTGCAGTACCTTTTGGGGTACAAAGATGGGAGCAACTTTTTGCCAGTCTTTTGGCTTTTATTATTGTCTTATTCCTTTCTCATTAATGATAAAATAGTTGACATTCAGTTGGTTGAATTTAGTACACAGTACATCTTGGGGATAAAAATGTCATTGAGCCAGGCCCATCAAACAAAATTTTGCTACGTTTTGGGGGTGATTTCAAAAAGTTCCAACGAGCACCCAGGCCATTTTTGTTATAGGAGTAGCCCCTCAGGCAAATAATTTCTATAATGACATTGCTGGTTAGGAAATATTGGTAGTCAACCTTATCAAAGTTTCAGTTAATAATGAATTAGTATTCTGTATTCAGTGGAACCCCACCTTGTAGTCACCTTGGTAATACGGTCACCTTGTTATTGCGGCCACTGTTTTTGGCCCACCAAAAAGGCCTTACATTTTCTCATAAAAAAATAACCCTGTTATTGCGGTCACCCGTTAATACGGCCAACGGCCTCAATTTAAAAATCCCAAACAGTAGAATACTTTATAATTTACCCCATTTGATACAGCCACATAATTATGCTAAATTTTGTAAACTAAAATGCCTTTGATATGTCAATATCATGGATCTCTGTCATTTGCTCACCAAAGAGCTGCTTCCTTTTACAAAGCAGGCAAACACTCCTCCCTGTCCTCATTACAAACATGATAAAGGAAATAAATCTTGGCTCCAACATCCTCTTAAGCAAATTGCAGTGATTGAGTTGTTGTGCTTCAACACCAAGACGCAATCATATGAAAGTGATTGAATTTAAGTAAAGTAGTTAAGACTGCATGCTTTTTATATAACCCATTAACTTTATTTATATCTGCATTCTGGTTGTTTACTGTACAGAACGGTTCTTCAGGGAGTGCAAATGTGATATATTTGTCATCACAGCCCAACCGTGGTAATGCAACCACCCAGTTAACCCTTTACTCCCTGAGAGTGACCAACATGCATCTTCTCTTAAACATAATACTACAAAGGTAACCATAGAGCTCATGAGAATATGCAATCTGAAAACTTGTATAGGATTTTGTTGATATGTAATGGTAATAGGACTGAGTGGAGTCCAATTCGGTCTGTAATCATACGAGTGGTTAACAAAATAGGACGACCACGTAGCGGGAGTCCGATTTGTTTAATCACAAGTATGATTACAGACCGAATTGGACGACACGAAGTCTTATTACCAATTAATCATAACTTTAACCAAATTTTTGATATATAAACTTATTTTTTTCTTAATCAAAACACATGAAATTCCAAGATTTGTTTTGACAGCAGTGAAAAAAAAAGCCATTTAAGCGCGCGCGTGATGGCGAGTACTGTCCAATTACTCAGGCATGACGCGTACTGTCCTATTTAACTGTCCTATTAAGGCTGAAATCAGGGCAGTTGATAGCCAATCAGATTTGAGAATTTTGTTGTAGTTATGATTAGTATTGTTAATAATCCTTGCACATAATTTTTTGGATTGATTCATCTGCAAACTTTTACAATGCCCTATTTAACAGTTGGTTCGGCATTTTTAAGAAGACATCCACTTTAGCTATGATTTGAACCTTGTGCTATTTATTATTTTACAATGGCTGTGTGAATTCTGGTAAAATTATCACTCTCCCATCAAGTGCTGTCAACATTTTTCATAGCAGTAAAGTAGCGTACAGTATAAGCCCCACACAGCTGGAGCTAAGAGTACTCCACAGATCTGAGTACTGTTATAGCAATTCTCCTTAATTACTTGGTGCCGTGCATTTTCCTACACGTTAGTATGGAGAATTTGTGTTAGAACAGTTCAGTTCCACCAAAGTGATCATTTTCCCAATTTTCATTTTTTTTTTTGCTTGCATTGAAGTTGCTTATTGATAACTTAGTTTAGCAGCCTGAGGATATTAGACTTAGGGTGCATTCCTTGGGTGTGACCCTGACTTGGATTTGTGATGCAAGATCACACAGATCATGGCCCATCAAGGAGCCAATAAATCCTTGATCAGAATGGATTCATCAGTTCCTTTGATGCTTCATGATCTGTGTGACCTCAGATTACTTAAGAATCTCTATATGGATCACACCAAAGAAAAGCAGCATTAGTGAGAGCAGTAAAAATACAAAAAATTTTGTTTTGTAATGTGTTTATTAATAAAAAGCACTTTTCAACCTTTCAAGGTGACGTCTTTTGGATTGGATTATATCTAGTCAATTTTATACAAAAAAGCTGTTATAATGAAATACTTTTACATTAATTTAATATTTGCTCGAATTACCTGCCAAACAGCAAGGATCTACAGTGGCTGAAATGGATATGTAATTTATTCGTATTATTCTTTAATTTACTCCTTCTTAATTACAAGTGAGTCCTGAACTTATCCAAAACTTTCACTCACAAGCTCTATGTAGCAAATCTCATAGGTGAGTTTCATGCACTCCCATAAAATGCTAGTTTGGAGAATTAAACAATATCAATTCAAAAGTGTTAAGTTGATTTTCTCACTTCTCCCCATAAATTATAGTTGCTACTGTCAGGTGAATTTTGAGTTTGATACCTCACAGGAGTAAGTCAAGTTCATTAATGGATGGGTAACTGATTTTAAGAATGTAAAACATTTCCTTTTCAGTTTTCAAACACAGCTTTGGATATTTCACCACTTCGTTGTACTTCCAAAGCCGCCATAAATTCTTGAAGCTGAAAAGTACGCATACCCAACTTCTCAAAACTCAAATATTGTTCCCCCATGTCTTGTACAATCTGAACAGCTGATGTGAAAGTAAAAGGATTAATACGTGATGCAATAATCTGAAGTTCTTTGGCATAAATCTCATGTGGATCCACCTTTACCTCAGATCCTGAGGGGCTAATTCCAAAAAGGAGAAACTTGCCTCCTTGACGCAGCCATTTGATGCCTTGTTCTAATGTTTTAGGGTCTCCTGTGCAGTCTATGACAATATCAAACCCCCAGTCTTCGTCACCATCATTCTTAGCATTCCTAGCTTCTGAAATCAGAATATCTGGGTGAACCACTTGAAAGCCAAAATCAAGTTTCTGCGCAAGTTTCTGTCTCCCCTTTAACAGCTCACTTACAACAACTTCTCTGAAACCCCTGAAGTGTAACAAACACATAAACAGTAATCCCACAGAACCTGCCCCACAGACAAGGATCTCGGAATCTGCTGCAATAGGTTGCAGTCGGTCCCATCCGTGCACGACGCATGACATCGGCTCAAGCAGAAGACCAAGTTCAAAGGTCAACTGATGAGGCAATAAAACCACATTCTTGGCAGGTAAGCGACAGTACTGGGCCCATCCGCCATTGCGTCTGATACCAACGGTTGCTTTAAGTCCTTCAATTTTGCAGAAGTGTGGTTGCCCTTTGTGGCAACTGTTGCACATGAAGCAACCCATGTTTGGATTGACAACAACGCTGTTGGAATTTGATAAATAAGAATTTACAGTCATCTGTGGGCTACATTTCCATATTACCCTATACTTCATTATACATGCTGTAGCTGAATTGTAAAGGGAAATGAACATAAAATAATTTCTATTTTCCAAAGAACGAAACAGTATGCCAGCTGCACTATAGTCATTACAAAGTATGGGGTGGTATTAAATCAAAAATAATTAACAATTTACTGTGGGCCAGATTTCCATATTGCCCCATACTTCACTATGCACGCTGAAGCTGAATTTTTCAGAGTAATATGCAAGTGCAAATATATTGGGTTACTGACCACGCGTGAGGTCAAGATGGCTGGATATTGGCTAAGTTCTTTTTTTTTTTGCGTTTTTATGGACCGAGACGAAGTCGAGGTCCATAAACACGCAAAAAAAGAACGAGGCCAATATCCAGCCATCTTGACCGAACAAGCTTGGTCAATAAAGGATTTATTATATGGGATAAAACACCAAAAAATGATCCGTGTACGTGTTTATTTTCAAGGACTAAAAAGGAAGCCCGTTACATGCAAAAATCAAGTTTTCTCGTTTTCCAGCTCCATTGATACACAAACCACAAAAGAAAATTTTGGTAAACCGGCTCTCGCCTCGGATGAATTTTCCTTGCGGGACAAAGCCCTTATCCCGAGCGGGCAAGATAGCTCCATATTGCCCGCTCGGGTAGCCAATCACAGCGCGAGATTCGGTTCATCTTGTCCGCTCACTGAGCTAGTCATATAATAATTATTGTTCTTGAAGAATGAAAGAGTACAGCTGTGGCATGCATTATGAAGTATTGGTTTGATATGAAAACCTTACCTCAACTGTGCTTTCCCAGCTCAACTTTTTATGATGAGATTACATTTACATTGTTTCTCTCAGAAAGCTTGGTGCAAATTGCAGTAACTATGGTTTGGCATTCTTTACAGTATCATAAACCAAAAATTTATATAAGGGAATGAGGAAAAACGGCAACTCTTGAATGTGTAGGTGGAGAGATGTCTGTGTTAGAGTTGACTGTATTTAATTTATAAGGACTACATACACATGAGAAGTAGCAATGAACAGCATAATATGGATTACTTAGTAAACATTTTCTTATTTTGTTATGAAATGTCCTGGTATGTATAGCTCGCTCTGAAGTGACAAAATGAACAGTGATGAAAGAAGGTTACCCTGCAAATAGGATTGCGGCTGCAAAATCACTCTCTCGCTCACTTAATTGTGCCGTAGAACTATCCAAAATAGTCTTCTATCATAAAAAAGTGACTTGCGGAGCCAAACCATTATAGAGCGTACATAAAGCCTTGTAAACGATCCTTACTAAATCCAGGAACGAAGGTACAACATGATATCTAACTAACTGGTTTGCGTTAATTAGCTAATTTGTACGTGTGCACTACCATGAGAGAAATTTCTTCATTCTTGGTTTTGAGCGTTCAAGCGAGCGAGCATATCCTTCTAGATCGACGAGAGACCTCCTGGAATTATCAGGTAACTTCTTTTGTATTACTACCGATATGTTAAATTTCGTTTCCTAAACTTATATCAACAATATAAATTTAACACAGTCACTCGACTTAAAACTCAACAAAAATCACGAATTCTATTAGATCATACTCACCGATCACCGATTGACACATGTTTAACATCACTTCCAGCTTCTTTTATGATTCCTACAAACTCGTGACCCATTATAACGGACTTTTCACACGAAAATTTTCCTTCGAGAACTTTAAGATCTGTACCGCATACAGCAGCATAAGTTATTTTCACAATCACATCTTGGGGGGATTGTACATGTGGCATTGGCCGCGTTATCACAGATAACTGTCCATCCCATAACTGTAGAGCGTTGTTCATGGTTTACACGAAAAAGAAACGGAACAAAACTGAATAAGAAAGAATGCAGTATATAAACAACACCAAAACCAAATTCTAGTGTCTCATAGCCGTGAGGTAAAGGAGTGGGGAAGAGCGTCCTGTACATTTGTGCACAGGGCTGTGGTGGGGACGCATGCAATTACAACGAATGTGGGGTAACTTGGAAAGTAGAAATTTTGTCTTCATCCAAGAATTTGGTCGAATAATTAACAATTAGATTATGAGCTCCAGATTTCTATGGGGTGATAGAAATCGAGAGTGAATAATCTAATTGATTTTGTAAAAATCATAATAAACAAATCATGTGTTGGTGAAAAAAAAAAACACAAAAATACTAAATCTTCCTGCGAAACTTCGCTAAAAGCGTCCATACATCGGCCCATTTTGAAAACGATCTTTAACCAAGTCTGCAGTAGCTGAGCCAATTAGATTGCAGCATTTGCATTAGACTACAAGTAGATTTTTACTACTAAATGATATTTCATTGTGCCTGGTGTATGAATAGTGGTGTCTCATATAGGAAGAAAATGTCTGCAAAGGAGAAATTTTCATATCGTAATTACCTCTGGTACAAACGCAGACAGGCAAATTGCACTTTCTTTTTGTTTTAGGCAAATTGAAGCTCATCTCCAGTATAATATAAGTTATTCATTTTCTTTGTTAGTTAGGGTTAGGTACCTTGTTAAGTATACTTTTTGTTTTTACGTCAGTTGTTTGAATAAATTTTATTACACTGGAGATGAGCCCAAATAGAAGTTAATATGATGACTAAGCAGGGTTTGAAATCACAAAACTAGTCCAGATCTTCCTAATCAGGCAAAATAAAATGACTGATATTATTGTTGCTGCAAAAAATCAATCTGTCAAAAGTATTTCATGCAATATAAATATTAAAATAAATTTAACGTTGGGGTTTCCTTTGTCCTCTAGCTGTGTCTGCATTTGGTATTACTTAAAGCTGAAATGGAAAAATGGACTTTTGAATTCCTGAATTTATTGATTAATGAAAATTGGCTTCTTTCAGTTTACAGAAACTGCATGCAAACACATGTGTGAGTTTGAAAGAATTCCAAAAACCTTGTATTTATGTACAGAACATGTGTTTATATAATTGTCCTTCAGATATCCTTTATCATATCCTTTTTCAGGGCTCAGTTTTTGCAAGCAACTCTCAAATTTAGGTTACACAGAGTGTCTAATTGTATCACTACAAATGATGAGATGAGACAAGGTAGCAGCACATGTTTACAAAATGGCGTCTATTGTGTTGAGAACAATGCAAAGATTGTCAAGGCGGGTTTTGGTGCCTTTCACACATCAATGGTCTCTTACTTTTAGACCCAACTTAAAAATTTTCTGAACAGCTGCAACACCACTGCAAACAAGAAGGCATTGTGGACTGAGAATATTGCCTGTTGAACAAGTTACCGGATAAATTTACTTGCTCAACAGCAAAATTCACCTTTCTTGGAGAAGGCAGGATTTTTGTTGAATCCTGCTCCTTCTGTTTGCATTAGCATAGGTAAGCAAGCACATCATATTGTCTCTGTTAATAAACCGCAAAGAGTCTGCTCTAAAACAATTCAATTTATTTTGATTTTTCTTTATTTCATTTTGAAACAAAACCAAATTAACCATTGTTATTTGTATATACATGTCAAACATTACATTCCAACCATTCAGTTCAAAATGTACAATGTTACCTTCCTATTTCTATGCAGCACTTGTCTACCTAGTAAACATATTTGAGAGTAATTACTGAAAACATTCTAATTTTTACTTAAAATATTTAGTTTCAAAAGAGAAAAACCAGCTTAAAAAAAAAACAATATTAGGATCGAGTGCACCAAAAAAAATTAAAAAAAAAATGGTTTAACCCTTTCACTCCCAGAAGTGATTAACATGCAGCTTCTCCTGACCCTTCTCTTTACAAATTATATCAATGCATTGTCAAGAAAACAGGTTATGAGAAATGAGAAGAAGACCAGCTTAAAAGGATATTGAGTTAATCTAATTCTAAATTCTCCAAACTTACTAAGGAGAATTACTTTTCAGATCTTGGGAGCAAAAGGGTTTGTTTAATCCTTTACTCCTTAAAGGTCAGGGTTAAATAAAAGCGAAATTTTACAAGTATCACGGGTTTTAAATAATAATATATAACAACCAACCATTTTTAATTGCCAAAATAAATAGAATTACAGCATAAAATAAATTAACTGAAATAGTCAAAAAACTATCAAGAATAGAAATAAACTAAACGAGCTGAGTATTTACAAAAAAATTTAATTGCTTTGACTGGGTTGTACATGACTTAATATATTACTTTTAGTAACTGAGAAAATGTTGATGACCCTGTCAGAGTGTACTGGTAAATATGTGAATTATTAGTTTAAATAAATTATATTCTTGGTAATTCTATTCTCGAGTTTTTCATTATGAAGACAGCAGCTTTCAATTAACTGTCCTAACACCGAAACCACAGTTATTGCTTTGGCCAATCACAAGATATGCATACAGTTCTTTGAACCAATCAGAGCTCAAAGCAAATTCGTGTCTTTGACATCAAGAACAAAGAACAACAATCCTTTTAAGGCAGCATTCTTGTTTTTGAGTGGAATATATTTTTCTCTTAACTTTCCATACCAAAAAGGTATCCCTGAGGTGGAATTTATGGATTGTCATTTACATTCAGTCATGTATCGGTGTCAAGGTTATAAAATGCACATATGGTGACACTCACAAGTATTAAGTTGGAGGTTCACTGGAAAAAACTAAGAGGGCCAATTTTCACAAAGAAAATTCAGGATTTACTATATAGGAAGCCAAGTTAACGTAAATGTCCATTTTTTTTATTTCCCACCTTTTTGCAGTTTCCTCAAATGCCGAGTATGGCCAATCTCACAATCTATTCCTTTTGGATTCCCCAATGTAATGCAATGATAAGAAAAGTAGAAATAACATAATGCATCTAATATATGTATATGATTCTATGTCTCAAAGACAGCCTTGGCCATTTCTCCTTTTGCCAATGCATCAAGTGCAGATTGATAATTTTGCAGCTGAAAGACCATAACACCTAACTTCTCATAGTTCAAATACTTTGCAGCCATATCTTTCACCAGCTGAATGGCCTTTGGAAATGTGAAAGGATTAATGTGTGATCCAATAATTTTAAGCTCCTTTGTATAGATTTCATATGGGTCAACTTTGATTGTCGAGTCTTTTGGACAACACCCAAATACAAGCATCTTGCCCCCACATCGCAAATATTTTATAGCCTGTTCAATAGCAGCTGGGGCACCAGTACAATCAATGACAGCATCATAGCCCCAGTTTACATTTCCCAGCTGTTTGGCATCATAGGCGTGATTCACTAGAAGTTCCGGGTGGACAACTTGAAATCCAGTATCCAACCCTACAGCAAGACTTCGCCGTCGTTCAGAAATCTCACTGATTGTTACCTTCCTGTACCCATGGAAGTGCAGCAGACAGGCCCATAACAGACCAATGATGCCTGATCCACAAACCAGAATCTCAGAGAATGTTGGTAATGGCATGAGGAGATCAAAACCATGTGCAATGCATGACATGGGCTCGCATAAGGCAGCTTGACGCAGTGAAATCTGTGGTGGTACTAAGTGGATGCATTCTGATAAAACACGGCAATACTGAGACCATCCACCATTCCGCCAAATACCGATACTTGAACGTATTCCTCCGGTTTTACAGAAGTGAGGTTGACCTTTTTGGCAAGAAGAACATATGCCACAGTTGCTGTTTGGATTGATTACAACACTGGAAAAGATGCAAAGACAAGTCCCAATATACAGCAAATACTATGAACAACAATATTAGTATAATGGATTTACGGTAGTTTCTAAAGAAACTGTTGCTGTATTGGTGGGAAATTGAAACACAAAACAAAATGATTTATCAAACAAGTTCTACCACTGTAAGATTGAACCTTTTAAGCCCTAATATCACTATTCATTTTCTCCTAACTTTTCTCATATATTTGATATGATATTAGTGAGGAGAATTTATTCGTTGGAGTAGTCTGTGGTTCATCACCAGTTTGTGGCTCTCATGTCGCCAGTTCAAGGCCATGTCGCTGGTTAGAATTTACCCCTGGGCCTTCCTAGAACCTCCCTTTCCCTCATAGCCACACCCATGTTGAGTTAGGTGATCTAAATCAGGGCTGAAAATTAGCGGTCCCACGGTTTGAACACCCGATGTGCCACTATGTCATGGAATTTCAAAAAGTTGCAATGTAAATTATGCAAAGTACAAAGTTAAGAATAAAGCTCAGTATGTAGTTTAATTGGACTACCTTTCTCTTCGTTTCTTTGTCTGGACTGTAAGATCATCCATTTTAGTGAATTTTTAGTTCTGAAGTGAAAATTCTGAGCCGTTTTAACAGTGATTGCACGAGCGATCCACATTCACAACTAGAGGAAATTGAGGGTTACTTCATTTTGGGATGAGCCGCTACAAATTCAAGGAAACTGGCCTGTCTGGCCACCAAGTACTGGAGTTAATTTTTAGCCCTGCTAAATACAGCCGCTACATAACCTCAAAAGATTGTTTTTTTTTTTTTCCTTAAAGAGAAGCAAGGCAGATTGATCCAAACGTCAACTACAATTGACAGAACAGGTGGCATTAAAATTTCTGTAGTGAACAAGAGTTTTCACTCCAATGTACATTACAAGAAAAAAAAACTGGAAAAATATAACAGACAGAAATGCTTATTCAGCTTCACTTACAGAAGTACCGGCTTAATTGCGAGGAGAAAAAGGTTTATTGATTTATTTGTTCATTATCATTAAAATAAAAATTACAAATTTCGCTAAAGCAACGCCATTGTCAATAGAGCTAAAGGATGATTGAAAAAAAAAGGCTAATTCGTTTTGGCTACAGATGTAGAGACTTTATTGCGAGGGAAAAATCGTTTATTTATTTATTCATTATCAACAAAATAAAAATTACAATTTTCGCTACAATACGAGCAAGGTCATTGTCCGTAAAGACAATTTCTGGAAGGGAGTTTGAATCTCGTTGGTTTCCAAGTGGTATATCACAAGTCCATTTAATTTGGTATCCAATCGATAACGCAAAAAAATCAGTAATTTATTTTCCCAAACACCGTTCAATAATTTATTGTATAAAGGTGCGTGATCGCAAAACCTTGATTTTCAAGGTGAATGGCGAAAATTACTTTGCCTGGATCGCAATCTCTTCGCCGTCATCAAATCTAGCTGACCCACGTGAGTAGAAATTTTCCAAGAAAGTGACTATTGATCAAAGAGGAACTACCAAAGCAAATATCATGGAGATTGGCGCTTTGTTCTGAAATAAATAGTTTCCTCTGGGTATTTGAAGGTGGTCCAATACGACAAAGCTGTTGATAACAAATTAAATCTTACCGATCTCCCACTGAAACACTTTTAACGTCGCTCCCAACTTCGCTTACCACCCCGGCAAATTCATGCCCGAGAATAACACATTTTGCTGACGGAAATTCGCCAGCTAAAATGTGCAGATCCGTGCCACATATTCCTGAGAAAGCTACCTTCACCAAAACTTCGTTTGGAGAGGAAACGTGAGGGATCGGTGTCGTTATAATGGATAAATGACCATCCCAAAGCTGTACAGCTCTGTTCATGTTTGCGATTGGAAAAGATGAATCAAACTCGACCAGGGAGTTGGGCATGTGTCTCTACATCCCGTCAATCTCCCGTCCCGAAAAATCCCGAGGGACCCTACCTGAGAAAGTTCGCGATAAATTTGAGCGCGCACGTTTCTAGGTCTACACATTTTCAATGTCCGTACACTTTACACAGTTATTCGTTTAGCATGACCCTCAGCTAAAAATTTTAAAACAGTGAAAAGTCTGAAAAAAGTCTTGTTAAAGTACTTTGACCCATCAAAAGAATTAAAGTACCATGTTGGACACTGTGCTCACACCCAGGTTTTCAATCGGTCCTCAAAACTATACAGTCGTAACTTGAGGGCTGTGAAAGGCCTAATTTCGCAATGTGCGCTCAAAAGGGCAGCTGGTAGGGTTAGATAAATTAAGCTCGAAAATTTGAGTATTTTGCTTTTGAGCATCACTCCTAAAATCATAGTATTACGCTCGTGCCCTAGCATTACGTTTAAAGATGCTTGGTGAATTTTGCACAACAAAAAGACAAAATGGGGGATAACGCATGATTTAATGTCCTTCTTTTAAATAACGACGTCTTTCACTGAGATAAGAATGCAAATCTGAGTACTATTAGAGCAATTCTCCTTACTTGGTGCCGTACATTTTCCTAAATGTTAGTATGGAGAGTTTGTGTTAGAACAGTTCAATTCCCACAGAGTGATTATTTTCCCAATTTTCATTAGAAAGCGTTTGCTTACTTAAGCAGCCTGAGGATATTAGACTTTGGGTGCATTCCTTGGGTCTAATCCTGATTTGGATTTGTGATATTCCGAGATCACACACATCTCGGCCCATCAAGGATTTAATGAATCCTTGGCCAGAATGGGTTCATCAGTTCCTTTGATGCTTCATGATCTGTGTGACCTCAGATTACAATAATCTGGATCACAGCAAAGGAATGCAGCATTACTGAGAGCAATGAAAACACGCAAAGTTTTTTTGTAACGTGTTACATAAAAAGCACTTTTCAACATTTCAAGGTGACTTCTTCTGGATTGGATCATATCTTAGTCAATTATATGCAAAAAGCTGTCATAATGAAATAATTCTACATTAATTTAATATTTGCTAGAATTACCCGCTAAACAGCAAGGATCTACATGTAATTACCTGGGCTTCCCTAAGAGAACCCCAGTCTTAAAATGCTAACGTTTTTTAAATAGCCAAAGGTGGGGTCATTGTCCCAGGCGTTCCTTGTGTGGACCGTGGGGACTGAGGATGAGAGTGAGCATGTGCTCGATCTTTGTAAACAATATAACTTACAAAATGCTGTGTTTTGTAACAAAATGCAGTGTTTCGTGAAGACCGTTGTGCACAAATAAAAAGCGCACACGCCGTCCATGGTAGGCCCACACTCAATGATGTCGAGCGTTGTCGGAATGGGTTATCGATCCACGAATTCTTTAGCTTGAAAGCTAGACAAATGCGCAGAGGTCTCACGAGATAACAAAGGAGACATATGTTAGTTCAAACTAAACTACAAGCCAAACTGTGTCAGCCGATTTAACAACAAACTATGTTGCGGAGACGAACACATCACCTGCTGAAAAAAAAATCAGGAATGTTCGTGAGCACAACTGCGAAGGTGGCGCTAACAACAGCGAATTGGATAAGGATACTGACAGAAGCAACTTGAGTAGTAAGATTAATTAAATATCTACGCTTAGGGCCGGTTCAAACGTCGAAACTTCACATTTGCCGAATCTAATGCAAATGAGAAAAATTTTTTGTTTTCCCTAATTCCATTAGATTCGGCACATGTAAAGTTCGGCGTTTGAACCGTGCCTAAGCGGCTCTAAAGTTAGACATCCTGATTCTGTTATTGGTTTTCATTGGGTTCAATACTTGTAAAGTACGATTTGGTATGGCGTACATAATATCACTACTACTTATTATTGTACAAGCGATCGTAAATTTTGGTTTGCTGAAGAGATCCTTTTATTACCATGGAAGTATGGTTTTTAATAGTTATTGTAAATGTCCTTAATCTTAATTAAATGATCTATAGTTTTTTTTGTTATATTACCTTGTATATATTCTATTATTATTATTTAATTAGTGAACTCAGAGGTCCTGTTGATAGCAGGTATGCTTTGTAGGCTCCCTGAATTGGATTACCCTGTGGAAATGACTTTTTTGATTTTAAATAAAGGCGTCTATCTATCTTTGCACGGAGCTGTATGTGCGTGATAGAAGAAAGACATGATGAATACTCTTGATGACCTACTAGAAAAAGTTGCCAATATGACTTTATATGTACTTGAACATAATGATGTTACGGCGTCAATAAAAGTACAAAACTTCAGCTCTGGTCATGCAAAATATGTATATTACAACTGTACTCGTGATTTGTGTGAGCAGCTGTACACACGCCAATAAAATATTGTTTTTCACATGAGTACTTACAGACTGTTGGCGCAAATAACCGTCAAAAAGTGGTACTGTTGTGACCGATAACGAAAATTTCTCAGCCGGATCCCGCACATGGTTTCGTATACATTTACGCGTGGTAAATGCTCAAGTAACACGCTCCATTCGAAGCCCGAGTGAACGCTCCTCTAGCGTCTTGTTTTAAAATTACAAGTGTCTGAAATGGATATTTAACCAACTGCCTTGCTTAAGTGGAAGGTGGGTTGCCTGAGATACCCAGGGGCTTCCACTGTGGCCAGCCAGCCCCTAGATAGAATACTGTCCCCATGGCTGGTAAATCCCTGCAAACCAGCCATGAGCCCCCATTCCAAGCCGAAGGGACTCTCCGAGCTGACGCAGCCAGATCGGAGAGGGGAACAAGGGGCTCAGGGCTGGGGGAAGCCCTGGCCCTGAACTACCAAAGTCCCGAGGCACCCGACAAAGACAACTAGGAAAAGAGAAGGATATGCAGGAAAATAGCTGTCAAGTGAGAAGACTAGCTACCCCAACAATAGTGCTGACAGGAGCCTGTGAATATAAATCTTACACGCGTTGCTGGACCATCTGCCCAGCGTCTTGATGAAGTGATCTAGTAAGCCACGAGAGGCTGCTGAAGTGGCTGCGCCAATGCGGAAGCTATAACCGGTGCAACAACCAGATATAGATTGATCGAATACTGGATGTCAGCCATTGGCGATGTAGAGGGGTGCCATCTGAGAAAAGGAAGAGAGGGCCAGGGATTGAGCCATGGACGTGTAGATACTGGGTAAGGGCGTGGACAGGGCAGAGATCATGTTTCCCAGCACCAATGTAGATATAGCAGCCTTGGCGAAAGGAGTCCATGTTAGAACACTTAATATGAATCCGGAAGCTGCCTGGGTTGACTAGGGAATCAGCGTGGACATTGTTGACTGCAAGGTGGATGTCAGGATTGAAGCTGGAAGAGCGGATCCCACAGGAGATAGGCTATCGTCCTGAGCACAGAAAACCAGAAGGGGCAAGACCCTGAGTCAAGTAGAAGTGGAAATTATCTGTCAGCGAAGTGCCAAGTCTGAGAGGAGCTGCTGCGGAATCTGGGATGGAGTGGAGTCTGCATGAGGGGCTACCTGGCGAAAGCGCTGCAACTGAAAGCGAGACAGGGAGTCAGCGATAGGGTTAAACTTTCCTCTAACTGGGGAGGCAGTGAAAGAGAAGTGACGAGCTGCATACAGGGACAGATAGCAAACCAAGGACATAATGGTAGGGGCTTTCGAAGTGCCAGACCACAGAATGTCCACCACTGCACGGTTATCTCATAGGAAGTTGACTCGTTTGGAGGCCAATCGTGGACCCCAGAGGTAAGCTGCCACAATGATAGGGAAAAGTTACTTGTACTCGATAGACTGAGAGACCTGTGTGGGTAGCCATGCGCCTGAAACCCAGTGACCCTGGAAGACTGCTCCGTAACCAAGAGCCCCAGAGCCATCTGAAGAAACTTCGAAGTCAGGGAGAGACGAATCGGGTGATCGTCATGTCGAAGGGTGCATAGCAGGTTGATCATTCTGCGCAAGAAAGAGCGACCTTGGGGTACGACCTTACAGGTGTGCTGAAGGTGACCAATTAAAGACTCCAGTTCCTTGTGTTTACACCAACGTTTCTGTGACCAATCCTCCAACAAGACAGTTATCCTATCACACTTGTCCTGAGGAAGGTGCGCCCGCAGATTAAGCGAGTCCAGTTCAATGCCAAGGATGTCTGGATGGAGGGGGATGCCAAGCCAGATTGTGTTGATAAACAGAGGAGCCAGGAGGGCCAAGAGTGTGGAAGTCATCAAGATAATGCATCAGGAAGGTGACATCATAGTTTTGCTTGGCCACCCATTCCGCTAAATTTGCTATATATGTGAAGATATAAGGAGCTGACCTGACACCAAAAGGCAGGACCATATCAACATAGAAGGCACCACGCCATTTCATACCCAGCAACTGGCGATCTTCTGTATGGACTGGCACAATACGGTATGCATTTTGCACATCAAATTTTGCCATAAGGGAACCTCGCCCCAGCTGCATTATGCTCGCAGTAATTTCGTCTAGCTTCATTTATTGTAAAGAATAATCCTCGCCCGCAATTCCGTCGTTGACACTGTGGCCAGCAGGCCTACACAGTTCCAGGATAAGACCATTTAACCAAATGTAATTTATTTGTATTTTTCTTTCATTTACGGCTTTTTAATTACAACCGAGTCCTGAACTTATCCAAAACTTGACTTACTCAACCCTTTCACTCACAAGATCTATGCAGCAAATCTCGTAAGTGAGTTTTATGCTCTCCCTTAAATTCTAGTTTGGAGAATTAGACATAGTATTACCAATTTAAAAACATTAAGTTGATTTTCTATCTTCTCCCCATATAGTTGCTTAACGTAGTACTGATACTGTCAGGTGAATTTAGATTTTGTTACCTCGCAGGAGTAAGTCAAGTGGTTTATCAAGTGGTTCATTAATGGATGGGTAACTCTGATTTTAAGAATGTAGAACATTTCCCTTTCAGTTTTCAAACACGGCTTTGGATATTTCTCCACTACGTTGTATTTCCAACGCCGCCATAAATTCTTGAAGCTGAAAAGTACGCATGTCTAACTTCTCAAAACTCAGATATTGTTCCCTCATGTCCTGTACAATCTGAACGGCTCGTTTGAAAGCAAAAGGATTAACACGTGATGCAATAATCTGCAGCTCTTTGGCATAAATCTCGTGTGGATCCACCTTTGCCACAGATCCTGAGGGGCTAATTCCAAAGAGAAACTTGCCTCCTTGACGCAGCCATTTGATGCCTTGTTCTAATGTTTTAGGGTCTCCCGTGCAGTCTATGACAACATCAAACCCCAGTCTTCGTCACCATCATTCTTTGAGAATTGACTCGGACAACACTCTCCCAGAACAAGATAAAGGCCTCCTCCGTGAGATCACTCGTCATTTTCCATCAATCTTCGAACCTAATTTCAAAGGGTACAATGGGGCGGTGGGCACTTTTCAGGCATTTGTTAACATAGGCCCCTCACTTCCCCCACAGAGGAAAGGCTGTGTTCCGCAATACAGTCGTGACAAACTTGTCCTTCTCCAGGAGAAGCTGGATCAGCTAGAGGAGGCTGGCGGTATCGCTAAGCCTGAGATGGTGGGCATCTCTGTTCAGTACCTTAACCCATTTTTTCTGGTTAGTAAGCCAAATGGTGGTCACCGTCTATTCACTGCGTTCTCAGAGGTTGCCAAATATTGCAAACCCGAGCCTTCCCTCATGCCAGATGTCAACAACACTCTTCGGATCATCTCCAAGTGGAAGTACCTTATCGTCACTGATCTCACGTCAGCCTTCCACCAGATCCCGCTGTTGAGAAAGTCCCAACCATTTTGTGGAATTGTCGCCCCATTTAAGGGTGTGTGGGTCTATCAGGGCTGTGACATGGGAATGCCGGGCAGTGAGACAGCTTTGGAGGAGCTGATATCCCTTTTGCTGGGGGACCTTCTTATGGAAAACCGAGTAGCCAAACTCGCTGGTGACCTGTATTGTGGAGGGGACACCATTACTGAACTAGCTGACAATTGGTCACTGGTACTCACAGTTCTGGACAAGTCCTCTCTTCGCCTCTCCCCTGCGAAGACCATCATCTGTCCAAGATCCGCTACCATCCTTAGATGGCTTTGGGAACAAGGCACCCTAGCTGCCTCCCCTCATATGGCGAACATCCTAGCCACATGCCCACTCCCGACGACCACCACTGACCTGAAGTCCTTTGTTGGATCTGTCAAGGCGATAGCAAGAGTTATCACGGGATGTGCATGTCTTCTGAGCCCCTTCGACGATGCCATCAAGAACTGTGAGCCAAAAACCGTGCTGGTATGGTCTGATGAGGCCACCCGTGCCTTCCATGACTTACAGGAGGCGGTAAAGTGCAGAGTGACCATAAAGCTGCGGATAGCCACTGATGCTGCTGAGACCAACAGGGATAGCATCCAACATGTACATCAAGACCAAGGAGGGCTTGACCCTTGCAGGCTGCTACAGTGCTCGCTCAAAAAATCCACCAGCGTTTGTGGTTACCTTGTGAAGTGTAAGCCCTTGCCATATCAGTTGCTCTGCAACACTACTCACATTAAATTATCCAATCCGATAAACAGACCCATGTTCTGACCGACTCGAAACCATGTGTCCAAGCCCTCCAAAAGTTACAGAGAGGCGAATTCTCTAGCAGTCCCTGAGTGGCCACATTCATCAGCACCGCTAGTAGGTACAATATCGCCGTACACCACCTTAGTGAATACCGCAACCTGCACGCTGATTTTGCCAGCCGTCATCCCACCAAGTTCGGAGAGGATAACTGTTAAGTCTGTGACTTTGTTCACAGTATGATCAACACTCCAATGTTACGACATGCTCCTGTGGAGGATCCTCTAGACGTACCAGTCTTCACCAGCCGCCCAGCATGGATCAACTTACAGAACTCTTGCGCTGAACTACGTAGAGTTAATGCCCACCTGCACCAAGGAACTAGATCAGGCAGGAAACAAACTGATATCCGTGACATCAAGCGTGACCTGCAGACTACCATCGTTGAGAGTGACGCCCTCTTGACTGCACCTGCCATCAATGCCTTGACCTCCGGCCGACCACGTATCGTTATCCCGCGTTACGTGGCACATGGCCTCCTCACTACCACTCACCTTAGATTGAGCCATCCAACAGCCCACCAACAAAAACAACTGATTCAACGTTACTTTCTACTTGACTGTGACGCGGATGTTCAGACAGTCACCGATGCATGTGCTTCATGCGCAGCAGTCATCAAAGGAAAGCATCGTCGGCCACATTTAACCTCCCGGGACCCCCCTCCACACGTAGGGTCCTGTTTTGCAGCTGATATGATGCGAAGGTGCCGCCAATACGTGCTAGTTGTTCGAGAGTGTGCAACCTAATAATAATATTTATAAATAATAATAAATGTTATTTAGCCAGGGTTATCTCTTCAGCATAAAATGCTGCTATCAATGAGGGCCCTGGAAAAAAGAAAAAAAAATAATAATAAAATAAAAAAAAATATATATATATATATATCTAAAACTAGCCTAAATTACAAGTAACTAAAAAACTTTTGATCTATATAATTCCAAAATACGAGTTTTAAAAATCAGAACTGACTTAGTATCCTTCATTTCACTTGCAATATTATTAAAAAGTTTAGATCCATTAAGTAGCTGTAAAACTGAGGGGCTAGCGCAATTATTTTATCAGGAATTTATCAGAGATTTTATCAAGGATTTTTGTTCTGATTAAAAAAAAATTTATAAATTTTATCAGGAATTTATCAGAGATTTTATCAAGGATTTTTGTTCTGATTAAAAAAAAATTTATAAATTTTATCAGGAATTTATCAGAGATTTTATCAAGGATTTTTGTTCTGATTAAAAAAAAATTTATAAATTTTATCAGGAATTTATCAGAGATTTTATCAAGGATTTTTGTTCTGATTAAAAAAAATTTATAAATTTTATCAGGAATTTATCAGAGATTTTATCAGAGATTTTATCATATAATTTTTTTAATAAAGTATCTAGGATACAAATTTTAAAATTGATTTAAAGAAATACAAATATTTACTAATAATTGAATGATGGAAAATCTAAAAGTTGTAGAATTGCAAGCTATTGCTCGAGAGCATCGTGTTGAAAAATGGTATAAAAAGCGTAAAGCAGAACTCATCAAAGCGTTGCATGATATAGGCATCACTACACCACCAAACCTTACGCCTAGAAAAAATATACCCAACCAACCACAAAGACCCATCCCAGTCCCTAGAAAAAATATTCCAAACAAACCACAACCTACACCAATCCTTACACCTAGAAAAAATATTCCAAACAAACCACAACCTCCACCAATCCCTACGCCTAGAAAAAATATACCCAACCAACCACAAAGACCCATCCCAGTCCCTAGAAAAAATATTCCAAACAAACCACAACCTCCACCAATCCCTACGCCTAGAAAAAATATACCCAACCAACCACAAAGACCCATCCCAGTCCCTAGAACTAATATTGTATCTGATTTTATAGATAGTAGCAATAAGTTAGTGAAAACCATCCCTAAAACAAAGAACAAAACTTTTAATTGGATAAAGAATGAGGCACAGGAAGTTTTAGATCAAGTTGAGTCTGTTGATGAAGCGCTTACGATTCTAATCAATAAAAATATCTCCAAACTTACTAATGAAAAACCACCCCAACCTAAAAGACAGGTAAATATATCTGAGAGTGTTAGAGATGAATTGAATGAAAAAGTAAATCACTTAACTCCAAAAGAACATAAAACAGCGTTTAAAAAATATCTGAAAACCTACAGAATTGATGGGGTAAAGGGGTATGACGAAAAGATGTTCATCGCTAATATCAAACCAAAAGTTATAGATCTCAATAATCAGCAAAAGAAATCAATAAAGGAGAAATTTATCTTAACGTGTAAGTTTATAAAAGAAGATCCTAATACTGGACATATCGATGAAACATCAATTCCCTTTATTACTAAAAAACCAGAAATCATAACAGAGTCAACCGATTTATCAAAATTATTCGATAAAATGACAGATTACCTGCTTGAATTATTAGAGGAATTTAAAAAGAACAAATCAGGTTGGGTATTCGATCATGTGGAGTACTTTGATATATACATCAACCCTTTTGAACCTCTTTCTGGAAGTTCATATATTCCACTACCATCAAAATTAGCATCCAAGAAAGCAATTATCAACGTTAAGAATGAGAAGGATCATGAGTGTTTCAAGTGGGCGGTAACATCCGCCGTGTTTCCTAAAGAGAAAGACCCACAAAGACTAAATAAACAAATGAGAGAAAACTCTAATAAGTTCGACTGGTCAGGAATAGAGTTCCCCGTTGAATGGAAACATATTGATAAGTTCGAAAAGCAAAATCCCTACTATACGATTAACGTTCATGGATTTGATAAAGATAAAGGTGAAGTATACCCTCTAAGAATAAGTAAGAAACAAAGAGGTTATTTGATTGAATTACTTCTAATATCGAATGATGAAAAAAATCACCACTACTGCTGGATAAAGGATTTTGATAAAGTTGCATCCTCTCAAGTCGATAAAAATCATCACAATCACAAATTTTGTCGTAGATGTTACAACTCATTACCCTCCAAAACCTCATTGGAAGAACATATGGAAAACTGTAACTCAAACGAAGCAGTTAAGATTGTTATGCCTAAAGATAAAGATGGTAATCCTATGTATATTTACTTTAAGAATTTCAACAGAAAAATGCGAGTACCCTTTGTTGTGTATGCAGACTTTGAGTGCTATCCAGAGAAAATACACACTTGCTCTCCAGATGAAAGTAAAAGCTTTACTAAACAATACCAAAAGCACAAACCATCCGGATTCTGCTATTTTATCAAGTGCTTTGATGACAACATATTTAAACCCAAGCTTGTACAACACACTGCTAAATCCTCAGACGATGATATCCCACAGATTTTTGTAGATACATTGGAGACTGATATTAAGAAAATTTATAATGAGATTATCAAATGTAATAAGTTAAAATTTTATAAGAATGTGAAGGATATGCCGGAAATGGATAAAAAAGACTATAAAAATGCTACTCATTGTCATATTTGCAAGTTTGAATTGGGAGAAGATAAGGTATTAGATCATTGTCACCTTACAGGAAAGTATAGAGGAGCAGCTCATAATGAATGCAACTTAAATTATAAGATTCCAAATTTCTTCCCAGTTATCTTTCACAACCTATCTGGATATGACTCTCATCTTTTTATCAAGAATCTTGGTGCATCAGAAGGTAAAATAAACTGCATACCTAGTAATGAGGAAAAATATATTTCTTTCACAAAACAGATTGTAGTTGATACCTTTATAAATGAAAAAGATAAGCAGGTTGAAGTGAAGCGAGATATAAGATTCATAGATTCATTTAAATTTATGGCAACCAGTCTTGACAGCTTAGTTAATAATCTACCAAAAGAATCTTTCAAAAACATCACAAGATACTATGAGGGTGAGAAATTAGAGTTATTGTTGAGAAAGGGTGTATTTCCATATGATTGGTTTGATGGATTCAATAAACTAAACGAAACCAAACTTCCGTCAAAGGAGGCATTCTATTCAAAAATAAACGATGAAGATATAACAGAAGATAATTACCAACATGCTAAAAAGGTATGGGAAACCTTCAATATGAAAACAATGAGGGAATATCATGACCTATATCTTAAGTCAGATGTACTCCTGTTAGCTGATGTCTTTGAGAACTTTAGAGATGTTTGTAGTAAAAACTATGGATTGGATCCTGCTTGGTATTATACAGCACCTGGACTAGCTTGGGATGCAGCATTAAAGTTAACGAAAGTGAAGTTGGAGCTTTTAACTAACATAGACATGTTACTTATGGTTGAGAAAGGCATTAGAGGAGGTGTATCTATGATCTCTACAAGATATGGTAAAGCTAACAACCCCTACATGACAAACTTTGTTTCTAACTTACTCATAAAGTATATTGCATATCTCGACGCAAACAATCTCTATGGTGGAGGAATGAGTAAACCACTCCCTACTCACGGTTTTAGATGGATGAATGACCAAGAGATTACAGATTGGAAAAACATCCCATGCATACTCGAGGTTGACTTAGAATATCCTCATCACCTTCATGATTTACATAACGATTACCCACTAGCTCCAGAGAGACTTGTTGTTAATAAGGTTGAGAAATTGATACCAAACCTAAATGATAAGGTAAAGTATGTTGTTCATCATGAAACCCTAAAAGTTTATGAAAGACTAGGATTAAAAGTAACTAAGATTTATAGAGGTATTACATTTGAAGAGTCAGCTTGGTTAAAACCATACATCGACTTGAATACCAACCTCAGAGCTAAAGCAGCCAACGATTTTGAAAAAGATTTCTTCAAGCTGATGAATAACTCTGTCTTTGGGAAAACAATGGAAAACATTAGAAAAAGGGTAGATGTACGATTGGTTACAAATAAAAAAGATGCGAAAAAATTAATATCAAAACCTAACTTTCAGCATAATAATATCTTTTGTGAAAATCTGGTTGCCATCCATATGAAGAAAACAAAAATAGTATTCAATAAGCCTGTTTACTTAGGTATGTGCATTCTAGATTTAAGTAAAACAATAATGTATAACTTTCACTATAATTATATAAAACCTAAATATGATGAAAAGGCTAAATTGTTGTTTACAGATACAGATAGTCTTGTATATGAGATAGAAACGGATGATTTTTACAAGGATATCAGTCCAGATGTGAGAGATATGTTTGATACTAGTAATTATCCCAAAAACCATCCATCAGGTATCGAGACTGGTGTGAATAAGAAAGTCATCAATATGTTCAAAGATGAAGCTGGCGGTAAACAGATAACTGAATTTGTAGGTCTACGACCCAAGCTATACTCTCTCATGATGGATAATGGTGAAGAGATAAAAAAGAACAAAGGAGTAAAGGCATCAGTCGTAAAAAAGACAATAAGTTTCAATAATTACAAGGATTGTTTATTCAATAAAAAACCTCAGATGAGACAGATGAATTTAATTAAAAGTGATAAACATAATGTTTATACTGAAACTGTTAATAAAGTTGCACTATCTGCCGATGATGATAAGAGAATCATTTGTGAAGATGGTATACATACTTTTGCCCGCGGACATTATCGTTTCAAAACAGAATTTGGTGGTAACTCAGTATCATATGGTACAACCTGAAGTTCTTCCCTCACAAAACCACGTCTCGGACCATCTAGTAAATAATACAAAACTGGTTGATTAGATGAAACCACACTACGTGATAGATCATAAACCTGAATACTCCAGATTGGATCAGTGGCTCGTCTTCGTTCACCACCCTCAAGTTCACCCAGAGCAAGTAAGTATCTAACTTTAACACCAGGTGATAGTCTAACCTCATCATGTCCAACAACTCGCTTATAATTTGGGGGATTAATATCAACCTCTTTAAGTCTTATGGCTTTATCAGGCTTTTCCCCAGTAATTCTCGTTGGAACACTATTCAAAGTTTTCAAAATGGCTGGTAATCGTTTTACCCATACTCTAGACCTATCATTACTAATCATTTCTTGTGCATATTGATGACTAAATAGTTTTTCTGATAATGTTCTATTTGCTCTTTCAACAAATGCTTGAGCCCTATGATTTCCAGCTTCAGACCGTTGTATGGTTACATTATGTATGTTCATAAGTTTTGTCACATCACCCATAAATTCTCTTCAAGGATCAACAATTAATGTTTTAGGATATTTTAACTTTCTGGAGTAAATATTAGTGAAGGCTTTTGAAATCTCATTACTTTCTTTTGATGTTAATGGTTCCGCATCTTTGTATCGACTAGCTATATCAATAACAACCAGAGCATATCGATATGTTTTTCTTCCTACTCTATCATGTGGTAAAAATAATAAATCTGCTTGGTGAATCTGATTAGGTTTTTCTACATTCCAGTGAGGTCTAGGGATATACTTTGGAGCTGGTAGATAGATTTGCCATAGAGCCTGTTTCTCAAGCCATTGTTTAGCATCAGATTCACTAACTTTTGCTTTTTCAGATAATTTTGAAATTGCAGAATATCCTTTCCAATATCCATAAGTTGAATAATATATTTTTGATAATATGTTTTCGTTACTCATTTAAAGAATACTTCACCCATCCTTAAAATAAAAATATGTCACAAGCTATATCCGAAGAAATTAATCCAAACAGGATTCCAAGAGAGCCACTCGGTTTGAAAGCGGAATCTTCACTGAATCGAATTACACTCAATCCTTCCTCCGCTAGTCCTGGAGAAACCCTATATATAAATATTCCAAAATTATCTGAGAATGTAGTGATTGTCCCTGGAAGTGTATCTCTACTATTTGACTTAGATGTTACCGGTCATGCTAACAACACCCTCGTGAATAACGTAGGTAGTAACCTCGTATCCAGACTCAAGGTTCTTTTTGGTGGGGAAACACTACAGGATACTCAAAGATACGATCTCTTTCAAACCTACCATGACTTATACTTAACAGCTGAAGATCGTGAGAATAGAATAAAACAAGGCATTTCTTCTGAAAACATGAGGAAGCTTAGGACAAAGGCAGGTGGTAAGGTAACCTCAGATGCTAAGGAAGTTGTCGTTTCAGCAGTATACAACACCAAGTACTGCATCCCACTAAACCATCCTATTCTCAGCAAGCATGGGGCTTTCTACCCAAAGGCGTTGGAACATCCACTAATCTTTGAGATTACACTAGCTCCAGTTTCTGATATTGTTGTTTATTCTGACACGGTTAAGACTCCATCTTATAAAATCAAAAACCTAGAGTTGGAATATTCTTGCATATCAAGTGAATACTTAGCTCGTGAGGCGCAGTCAGCTTATCAGGTTGGTAAAGCATTCTTTTACGAGAACGTAATTCTCCACAAAACTTTCATCATATCCAGACCTTTTGATAGTGTTATAAACGAGCACATTAATCTACCTAGAAGGTCAATGACAGGGATATTATGTTTGTTTACAGTACCTAACACCGGAGGAGCAAGAGACTCTGAGAATTTTTTCAATCCTAGTATCACCTCAATCAACATTAACGTTGACGGTATGCCAAATCGTCTCTACTCCAAAGGAATGGTACCGTCAGACATCTGGGAGTCGGTAAAGAAACGTTTCGGTAGAGAGGGTGTCAAACTAAAAGATTTTTATGCTGACAAGTTTGCTTTATGGATTTACTTGAGGACACACCCTGATAATAGTATTCATGGAGGAGGACTGGTCTTAAATAACACACGAGATGGTGTAAAACTAGAAATGAAACGACAAGTTGAAGGATCGGGTAATATGACCTGCTATATGTTTGTGGTAGCCGATGCGGTTATGGAAATCATGAATTCAAACTTACATTCGATAAAGTATTAACTTAAAAAAACCCGGTGTTATAATACAAAATTATGGAAGAATTACGAGATAAATTTCCTTTTCATTGCATTATAACAGGTCCAACAAATTGTGGAAAGACAAAGTACCTTACGGATCAGCTACGAGGACCATTCTGCAAAGTTTTTGAATATATTGTTCTCATATGTCCGACTTATGCTAAAAATAAAACCTATCATAAATTTGCTCACGGAGATAAACGTTTCTTTGTATTATCACCAGATGCTAGTAACAGCGATGAGATTAACGAGTTATTAACTGATTGTCAAACTTTGTTCTCTAGTACAAATACACTAATAATTTTAGACGACTGTGCTGTATCGAAAGATCTAAAGAAACGCTCAAACAAGTTTATAGATCTAGCATTCTCTGGAAGGCATCATGGATTATCAGTGTGGGTTCTAACTCAGCAATTAACATCCATTGCAAAACCATTCCGTGAAAATGTGGCTTGTGTTGTTACTTTCCATAATCCATCACAAAAGGGTATGAAGATGATTTTCGAAGATTATGGAGGTGATTTAGACTCTGAAACTAGTAAAAAGTTTGTAGAACTACTGAAAACTGAAAAATATTCTAGACTCTGTTTATGTTTACGTTATCCATTCCAATGTTATTTGGAGATTCCCGCGGTGATTTAAAAGAATCTATGTATTATTAGAAAATTGCAAGATGACAAGCGTTGAAGATTTTATTGAAGAACAGCCAGAGGTAAAAGATGATGATACCAAAGATAATGATGATATTGAAATAAAACAAGAATCACTAGCTATTCTCGCATCTCTTGGAACTACAAAGGAATATTTAGGTGTTGATATGAGTCTAGGTGATATAAAGAAACTCACGGTAAAAGATGTTGAAAAATATTATAATCGATACCAGACAGTATTAGGTAAGAAAATTAGTGGTGGATTAGTAGATTCATCTCTTCAATTAGTTTCTCATGTCATTTCTTACATGGTTCCTGTGGATGATATAAAAGCGCTTTGTAAAGACTTGAAGAACGATGAGTTGGTTAATCGTGAACTGACAAACTTTGTAGGTCTCTTAGCATTAAAAGGTGGAAGATTGGTAGCACTTGCCAGCGGACTATTCCAGGTTGCTAAACACATTAAAATCAACAAAATACAAGAAGTTTCAAGTACAAATGCTGATGATTCTAACAAAACTGAGCAGGTCACTGAGCACAACTGATTTAAAGATTCTTAACTTTGGTAAATAAAATAATAATGTCTGATGAAGTTGTTGAACAAATTACAATGGATTCCATACCTGAAAAGAAAGATCCAAAAAAGAAAGAGAAAGATCCTAAAAAGGTTGCAGCCGGTAAGAAACTAGCAGAATATAACAAAAAAGCTAAAGAAGCATTAGCTAGGGAAATGAAACGTGAAAAGGAAAAATCGGAAATTAAACAGGAAGAAAATTCCAATGAAGAAGAAGAAACCACAAAACCATGGATTCCAGAGTTATCTTTTACTACTGTGTTATCTATCGTTGGGATAGGGTTTACTGCAGTTGACATGTTTATGAGATATTACAAAAACAGAATAGTTGATTTATCTCACGTTCCGACTAAAGTTCCACCCTCACATACCACTACCCAACCACCACCCCAATCAACTCCGAAAATAGTAATGTTATGAGGAAAGTAGTTTAAAGGTTTTCTCCACCCACAAATAAAAAATCATGTCAACTGAAAACAAACTTGTGAAAACTGTTACCGATTCAGCTGTTATTATAGGATTGGCTGCTGGAGTTGGATATGTAGCTAAAAAGGCTATGAAAGAATCATTTATAAACGATCCATCCTCAAGTATTACAAACTATGCTAAATGGGTTGCTGTCCTATCCGGTAGTATGTATCTAAAAACATATTTAGAAGATCAAAATATTTTACCAAAATAAAGATTTATGGCGGCAATAGCAATGATGGTTGGTGGAGCTATTTTGAATGCAACTACCTTTGTTGGTGGTTCATATCTTGCAAAATATCTCTCAGGTGATAAAACAGATGAGGAGCGAATACGACACGATAAGGCAATAGAAAAATATCAAAAAGATTATGCTACATACCAGGAAAAGAGACAGAATCTCATTGATTGGTACTCTCAACAGAAGGATGCTAAACACCAGGCTTCACAAAATATTTCTAATACCGATGAAGCTTTGAAATTCTATAGTCAGACACATGAACCAAAATTCTCTGATTATTATAGACCTAGTAGCAATCAAAAGATGGGTGAGATTGTATATGTGGGTGGTGGTATGTTGGCATTGGGTTATATGGTTAGTAAATTCTTTTAGTTAATTGTGTGACTAGTTTAAAGATTTCTTACTGACAAGTAAAAAATTATGGCAGAAGGTGGAGATATATCATACAAAGAAAATCCTTTTGATACATCGGCTGATCTAGATGGTGATAATACCGCAAATTATGACACCCCATTAAACACATTTTCATCCACCACTCATCCAACTGACCCTTATGATGAGGATGAAACTTCATTTGGTGGTGAAACTGATCCTTTTTTACTGAAAGATTTGAGAGATAAGGAAATTGAACAAGATGAAGCATGGTATGAGATTAGACGTAAATTCCCCAAAGTTGATCCTACCAAATCTTCATTTACAGCTAGTCTAGATGAATATGGTCGGGTGGTTGTTAGACTAAAAAGACTAGGAGGTAAGAGTCACCTTTTTTTCAGACGGGATGGTGAAGTGAATGATAAGTTACCCAAAAATATAACGCAGAATCTTGGTCCTAGAGAAGAAGAAGTTATGAAGGCTAATGATGATGAAATAGCTAAGAGAAAAGGGTTCGTTAGTAAAATGAAAGAGAAGGTAAAATTCCTAAGAGTTAAACCAAATAAGACCCCAGAAGATATTAGTCAAATTGAAACTCAAGAGAGAGAAATTGCTGATCAAGAACAAGAGATAAACAAACTTGAAGATGAGACTGAAGGGATACAGGAACGAATGTCATTACGAGATCGTGTGAAGTTAATCTTTAAAAAGTATGGTTTTACAGTCTTTGCCGTTGTGAGTGCTGTTGGTGTTGTCATTGGTGTTATAGTTTCTAATCTTTCTAAAGGTCTAACCAAATTGGGTAAAGGTGTTGGTAATAGTTTGAAAACTATTGGTAAGAAACTCGCTGAAATATTACCTGGAATGGTTGGAGCTATAGTGAGCTTTCTTTTTAAGACTGCAGGAGAGGTTATTGGATTTTTAGGTAAGAACGCTTGGTTGTTGATAGTGGCTGTGGTTCTATATTTTGTGGAACAATTTAAAAAGAAGAGACGGTAAGTAAAAAAAAAAAAACATGAATCATACAACATTTCTATCTATCACTATGCTAACTCCTGAAACAAGAATTTATCTAGATCCGCCATTAACCCAAGTAAAAAAGATACAAATGCTGGATAGTCACATTCCCAAAGCGTTGTCTGATAAGTCTTTTTACCTAATGTGCGATCTTATAGAGTCAAAGTCTTCGTATTCCAATCGGATCCCTCGCGGTGAAAATGTAGAACTTAATCCCTCACAACTACTAGCTGTTATTCCATCTCAAAAGTATCCTTGTTTAAGAATTTCACAAACCAAAAATCCGGTGAACTACTTTACTTTATTAATTTTAGATGAAAACGGAAGAAAGTTAAACTTTAGTAACTCGCGTATTCGTATCGATTTAAAGCTTTACACATGATCAGTAAAAATATGGATGAGTACAATAGAGTTTATCCACAATTACCTATTAACGGAGAACCACTTAATTTCAGACTACAAAAGTCATGCGAAGTACTACAAAATCTTGAGAAGGAAATTAAACATTATGAGGATGTTAGGAAAAAATACAATAGAGCAAGAGGAATATTTACTAAAATCAGTGTTGGTAGTGGGGTGGTTTCAGTTATCCTATCTGCAAGTGGACTTGGAACCTCTCTTACTGGTTTTGGTGCTGTTGTTGGTATCCCATTAGGAGTTGTTGGAGGTCTTTGTGGTGGTATTTCAGTCGGATTCGGTGCGGCTTCTAAACGACTTTCACAAAAAGTTAGTAAACATGAAAAGACTGTTTCTCTAGCAAAAGCAAAGGTAAACACCATTAACGACTTGGTTTCAAAGGCACTGAAAGATAACGCCATCTCCGACCAAGAATTTTCAATAATTTTAGCAGAGTTAGAAAAGTTTGAAAAACTAAAACTCGAAATCCGTCAAAAATTTCGGAAAGATACTGAAAAAAACTTAAATATGTCTCAGATAAGGAGAGAGGTTCGTGCAGACATATTAAAGGAGCTAACCGTTCCCGCACGTTAAAATTTTCATTTGAGCTTAATATTAGAAAAGAACGGTGTTGATTTAAAAAAATATTATTATCAACATAAATAATAAGATGGGTTTATTTAATGATTTCAGAAATAGGTATCCAAAGGCTGATCAAGGTCAATTCGAAGTTGTAGCTGATCCGTATGGAGGATACATTAATTGGAAAGTCAATGGTACAACAATAATGTCTTATGACGATCTCACTGGAAAAACATGGACTGAAGACCTATCACCCCGTTTGAAAAGATTGTTATGGAAAGATTTAGGATTGAATGATGATTCATTGAGTTCATTCCCAAAGAGTTTAACTATAACCAATCGATCTTATCCAATACCTGCAATTGATTTTGATGACTTTACAAGTGACATAACAAAAATGCTAACCTCACTGGATATATACGTTTCTAATACTAAGAAATTCACAGCAAAGATGAGAAACATATTTACATCCCAAGTTGTGACTTTCAAATTTGGTAAACAAAGTAGAAAATGGTTGAACGCACCTGATATGAATTATTGGCCTCAACAACTTAACTTTGCAGTTTGGTGTGCGACCTCTGGTTGTGGTATAAGTCCTTTTGAGAGTCTCAACTATCCCAAAGTCGTGAGTAGCTTCATTAAATTTCATGTGTATTTCACTATAAGGTGGATATTATATGAACTGAGTCTTCCCTTACCTGATCAGAAACCTTTTACAATAAATAATAATCCATATAATAAAGTCGCATATCAACGATTGTGCGCTGAATTTGGAATTGGTAATAATTCTGATTTTAGATGGAAAGGTGGTAGAAACGGAGGATTGGGTGATATATTTATTGATTATGGTGCTGGATACAATGGAAGAGGTGGAGGAAATCAAAATGTTCATATTGTAAGGAATTATGATGTTGAAGCTGATCAATGGCCTGGTGAAGGTGGTAAATTTGCTGATGAAGGAGGTAAGAAGGAAAATGATGACCTAATCTCATTCATCCGTAATGACGATTTTGCTGATTTCAAATATGCTTGGTTCATACCAACAAGTGGTCATGGACTCACTAAAGCTGGACTTGGTAGATTGAATCGATCTGTTGAAGCTTTTGTTTACTGTATATTGGGAGCGCAAGTCAACACTAGAAATTCGATTTACGGTAATGGTGGGGGAGCGATCGAGACTCAACAAGAATTCATACATTTATTTGAGAATAGTGTGGTCGAGAATGACATTTCGAGTTCTATCCAAAAGTATCAATTAGCTGTACAGGAAGCGAAATTACGGCTTGATTTAGCTATTGCTCCTGGTGTATGGTTAATGCCTAGTAATATGATAATCAACACTGAAAGCGTGACTGGTTTTAATAACAAGTTGATGAAGGCTAGTAGTGATATGAGTTTTGGAGTAAATAATTCCCTAAACACTGAAGCAAAACAGGTTGGAATAAGTCATAACATGGGATCTTCAAAGGTAAAGTTACCTCATAGAACTGAAACGAAACCAAAACCCTCAATGAAAACAGACTCAACACAAACATACTCAATTCAGACAGACTCAACGCAACATGAAAAGAATATATTAGCATTTATAGTTGTCGCTGGTGGATTAGCGTGGTATCTATTTCGGTAGTTCATGAGTATTTCACGTGATTATGATTGTGTGTAAATTAATGCTCACGTGTAGAACAATAGATTACATACTTTTACGACATAGCAACAAGCAAGTTGGAAAGTAGATTTTAAGTTTACTTTAAAAAGGCTGGTTTCTAACGTCGCTCAGGAATGTGATTACGTCAATGCAAATTTTGTTATGTAACACTGACTTACGTTATATAACATATTGTTTTTGTTAAGGATCGATTCCTCTCAGATGCTGATTATAGAAATTTAAAGGTGAATATGGAGTAATCAAACAAAATGTTGAGCATTACCATGTATGAGTCTGAAACTAGGGTGTATTTGGATCCTCCACTGGAAAATCTTCGGGAGATACAACTCCTGGATTGTAATATACAAACCAAAAGATTTATTAATTTCAAGGATCAACAGATATTGTTCAATGATAAGAATCAGCCCCTCATAATAATTCCACCCAGTACATATTCACTGCGTAATATCCAATCGATCTTTCTTAATGATACTGATAGGGCAAAGATAACAATCATTGAGACTGATACTGTTGACTATCTATATTCCAATAAGATCTCCAACATTAAACTTACGAGAGGGCTACAAGTTGGTTTAGGGGTGCATGAAGTCATAAATCCTGGTAAATTATACCCCATAAATATACAGATTAAGGAACCACTGAGACTTATGTGTAGTATAGTGGATAATAAGTCGTCATATATGAATAACACTCAATATGGAGAACTTGTGAAACTCTCACCATCACACCTACTTGCTAACATACCCTCACAGGATTATCCAACAATTCCAGTTCAAAAATATGAGAGCCTCATAAACCACTTCTATTTAAGCATATTAGACATTGAATGGAAAAAACTTGATCTGAAGGGTTCTCCCATAACTTTAAGTTTAAGATTTAGATAATAAATCCTTGATAAAATTTTTTCGCTCAAATTGACTGAATTATATAAATTTTTGTTATGTAACACTGACTTGCGTTATATAACTTAATGTTTTTGTTATGCATCTTGTGTTGTGTGACATTCTTTACATTGCGCCCTCTGTTTTTTATGTTCACATATTTGAGATCCTCCACACTCTTTACAGTAAGCTTTTTTTTTTTTATGTTCACATATTTGAGATCCTCCACACTCTTTACATTGTGCCCTCTGTTTTTTATGTTCACATATTTGAGATCCTCCACACTCTTTACAGTAAGCCTTATTTTTTTTGTGTTCACATATTTGAGATCCTCCACACTCTTTACATCTTGATTTCTGTCTTCCATGAATACAGTAATAATAATACTTATTAGTTTTTGTTTTATCATCAATAATATTAGTATGTGGTTCTGGAATTGGTAGAGTTTGTGTCTGGTTTGAGATCTCTTCAGGTAAGGTGTTTGGTGGTGTAGTGATGCCTATATCATGCAACGCTTTGATGAGTTCTGCTTTACGCTTTTTATACCATTTTTCAACACGATGCTCTCGAGCAATAGCTTTCAATTCTACAACTTTTAGATTTTCCATCATTCAATTATTAGTAAATATTTGTATTTCTTTAAATCAATTTTAAAATTTGTATCCTAGATACTTTATTAAAAAAATTATATGATAAAATCTCTGATAAAATCTCTGATAAATTCCTGATAAAATTTATAAATTTTTTTTAATCAGAACAAAAATCCTTGATAAAATCTCTGATAAATTCCTGATAAAATTTATAATTTTTTTTTTAATCAGAACAAAAATCCTTGATAAAATCTCTGATAAATTCCTGATAAAATTTATAAATTTTTTTTTAATCAGAACAAAAATCCTTGATAAAATCTCTGATAAATTCCTGATAAAATAATTGCGCTAGCCCCTCAGTTTTACAGCTACTCATTAAAATAAAAAGACTTCCTTGCCGTTTCAGTTCTGACTTTGGGGAGCAGCAAGTTGTGCCCACTTCCTCTTGTGTTGTGAACTGTTCTAAAAACCTTAAAATAATCTTTAGAAAACATTGGAGGGGATCCCTTCAAGCATTTAAAAGTAAAATTAATAGTGTGCATATCACGCCTCATAGACAAGGGAAGCCACTTTAAATTCTTCTCGGCATCTGAATCTTTGGTCTTCAAAACAATCTTTGCTGCCCTTCTTTGTGCTCGATCTAACTTATCACGTTCTATTTTCCCAATGCTGCTCCAAGCGACATCGCAATAATCCTACACCACCACCTACCTGATTGATTAAGAGCAAGCGGAAGACCTTAAGTCGGCCTTCATTGCTGCCTGCCTTTCCATCCGTTTGGCCGATGGCCCTCCTGCCACTATCCGCTCTGACGCAGGCCCAGGATTCTCGGGTCTTCACTTAGACCTAACCATTCACAAGGCTCGCTTTCAAGTGGAAATTGAAGACCGCAAGAACAGTAACAAGAACCCTGTTGCAGAGAGAGCTGTGCAGGAGCTAAGGATTGAATTACAAATGAGGGACCCAGATGGTAGCTCTGTCAGCCCATCAACACTGGCCTTGGCAACTGCCATCATCAATGGTCGAATCCGATATCATGGCCTGTCCGCTCGTGAGGCGCTGTTCCAGTTTGACCAGTTCACTTGACAACAGCTGCCATTCTCAGATGACGTCCTCATCTCCAAACAACATGAACTCTGCGAGGCCAATCACCTTCCCATTGCCTCCTCCAAGGCACCCAGAGCACCATTTGCCCCAGTCCCAGACATAGCACTTTGCACCCTAGTCCATTTAAACTCTGACCGCAACAAGACATTGGCACGACCCAGATACCTTGTTACCCAATGTGATAATGGCTGGTGTTCTTTGAAGAAGTTCATAGGAAACCAACTTCGCGACCGCACCTATAGAGTTGTCACCCGTGAGTGCTACCCTGTACCTGGCCAAGTCCCATCCTTACCACCATCAGGATACACAGATGATGACCAAGATGAGATAGGTGAACCACTTACAGTAGCCAATGATATGCCTAACATCGTCGCCACCCCTCCAGCGCCTGAGGTTGCGGAGCCTCTTTGCCAATATGTGCGGTCCCAGAAATCCCCCCTCCAGTAGAGGAGGCACATCCCCCGGAGCCAACTATCATCCCTGCTACTACAGTTACACCACATCCCTTAGAGACCCCAGCCAAGAGAGCGTTGCTTTACTGCCCTAGGAAACCACCAGCCTGGCACAAGGACTATGTGCCACATTAATTTGTGTGTGCATGAGTGTAGGCGGATCCCAAATCAACGGAGCATCGGTTATTTGATGTGACTAAATCGGCGAAGAACTATCCGTATAATTAATCGTGTCATATTGTCTCTGTTAATAAAGCACCAAGAGTCTGTTCTGAAACACTTAAATTTATTTTTATTTTTCTTCATTTCATTTTGAAACAAAATCAAGTTGACCATTGTTATTTGTATACATGTCAAACATTACATTCTAACAATTCAGTTCAAAATGTACAACATTATCTACTTATTTCTATTCAGCGCTACTCTATTGCTGCCAATGCAACTGATAAATCTCGATATCCCGATAAATTTCCCGCTCGCTAGACGCAGAAACCACGCTTGATATTGTTTCCTTCAGATTTTGTATTCTGTCTACGTGATATCACAAGGCTTCACTCTACTCACAAACACGCATTACGTTTTGATTACAATAAAGGCTTTCACAGATTGTAATGAGCCTACTCCTATTGGTTGTATGCGATCTTCTATTTCAGATTCCTGTCACTGCGCTAATTGATTGACGATTAATCATACAGAAATTAAACCGCTTCCGGTCTGCGATTACAATTAAATAATCAAGATAAAACAGAAACAAAACTAGACAAATGGCGCTAATTCCAACATAAAAAAAGTTTAACCTTCTCACTCCAAGAAGTGATCAACATGCAACTTCTCCTGACGCTTCTCTTTACAATAACAATGCATTGTCAAGCAAACAGGTTATGACAAATGAGAAGCTGACCAGCTTAAAAGGATATTAAGTTAATCTGATATGGCACTTACTAAGGAAAATTACTTCTCAGATCATGGGAGTAAATGGGTTTGGTTAGTTCTTCACTGCTGTGACAGGTCAGGGATAAATGAAAGTGAAATCTTACAAGTATCATGCGTTTTAACTGATAATATATTAATTTTAGTAACTGAGAAAATGTTGATGACCCTGTTAGAGCTTACTGGAAAATATGTGAATTATTAGTTTGAATAAATTGTATTCTTAGTAAAAGGTTTGAACCCAGGAGTATCAGTAGTTCTTACAGTTTGATCGTCCGGGTGAGGGTAATTCTGAAAAGAACTGTTGTTGGTGACTGACGTTTCGACAACCTGAGCGGAAGTCATCTTCAGAGTCAAGTGAATAGTGTTTGTCAGACGATGATGTTGTAAGTCTGGTTTAACTGACCAGACTTATAACATCATCGTCTAAAAATTCAGGATTTACTAGTTAGGAAGCCCAGGTTAATGTAGATATATGTCTCTTTGTTATTTATTTTCCATATTTTTGCAGTTTCCTCAAATGCAGAGAATGGCCAATCTCACAACCTATTCCTTTTGGATTCCCCAACGTAATGCAATGATAAGAAAAGGAAAAATAACATAATGATCACTTATGGAAGTTATGGGTTTATATGTATATAATTCTATGTCTCAAAGACAACCTTGGCCATTTCTCCTTTTGCCAATGCATCAATTGCAGATTGGTAATTTTGCAGCTGAAAGACCATAACACCTAACTTCTCATAGTTCAAATACGTTGCTGCCATGTCTTTCACCAGCTGAATGGCCTTTGGAAATGTGAAAGGATTAATGAGTGATCCAATAATTTTAAGCTCCTTTGTACAGATTTCATGCGGATCAACTTTGATTGTCGAGCCTTTTGGACAACACCCAAACACAAGCATCTTGCCCCCACATCGCAAATATTTTATAGCCTGCTCAATTGCAGCTGGGGCACCAGTACAATCAATGACAGCATCATAGCCCCAGTTTACATTTCCCAGCTGTTTGGCATCATTGGCGTGATTCACAAGGAGTTCATGGTGGACAACTTGAAATCCAGTATCCAAACCTGCAGCAAGACTTCGCCGTCGTTCAGATCTGCCACTGATTGTTACCTTCCTGTACCCATGGAAGTGCAGTAGACAGGCCCATAACAGACCAATGATGCCTGTTCCACAAACCAGAATCTCAGAGGATGTTGCTAATGGCACGAGGAGATCAAAACCATGCACAATGCATGACATGGGCTCGCATAAGACAGCTTGACGCAGTGAAATCTGTGGTGGTACTAAGTGGATGCATTCTGATAAAACACGGCAATACTGAGACCATCCACCATTCCTCCAAATACCGATAGTTGACCGTAGACCTCCGGTTTCACAGTGGTGCGGTTCACCATTTTGGCAAAAAGAACATGTGCCACAGTTGCTGTTTGGATTGATTACAACACTGGAAAAGATGCAAAGACAAGTCCTAATATATGGCAGATACTATAAACAACAATATAAGTATAATGGATTTAGTTTTTTAAGAAACTATTGCTGTATTGGTGGGAAATTGAAACACATAAAATGATTTATCAAACAAGTTCTACCACTGTAAAATTCAACCCTTTCAGCCCACAAATCAATATTAATTTTCTCCTGACTGTTTTCATATATTTGTCATGATACTAGTGAGGAGAATTTGTTTAAATATCAATACAACTCTTTTTTGTGATCGTTTTCGTTATTCTCATAACATGAATGGTTGATGAACAATGAATATTGTAATGAGAAATTGGATGCTGGTACCTAATAGGACTTAAAGGGTAAAAGGGTGCTGCATACATTTCAGGCAAATGTAGTTGTGATATTGATGGTGCTGTAGCAATGTCACAGCAGTAAGGAACACTTTTCATTCATCTACATTCACGCATTTACATGTTGCTATGCGCCAGCTATTAATGTCACCACACCAGGACCCGATAATACTAAGCGTAACCTTTATCTAAAATCCAACTTAACTCTTAAGACAACAGAGCTAACATGGCCGCTCATGGCGGCAGATACTTAGATACCTAAGTGCGCGTGTCCGCTGACCCAACTACAGCGGTATACCGCTGAACATCAATAACAAAACTACAAAATTTCCAATATTGACTACACACATACCACATTCCTACTACTTCCTCTAAGAAAGGGCTAACAATGTCAGCATTCTGATCGTGGGAAAACGTACGTTATTACTCGTCCAATAAACTGTTGTTTTGGCGCGATTATTAGTTGATATCTGTTAACCGAATATTGCAAATAAGATAAAATTAACATACAATATACTCTGGTTGGCCCACTACCGATGTCTGTGCAGGCGCATGCCACGATTATTCAAAGAGTGGTCATGCTGTGTCACACCCAGGGTACCTACCAGATTGTCGTCACTAAAAGCTGACTTAAAAAGAAGGGGTGCGGGAGGGGAAGGTTCATGGGCACCCTAGAGAGGCCCTGCTAGGGTGGTACCCATGTTCCTGTCTAAACAGAACACAACAGAAGTACCGACTTAATTGAGAAGGAAAAAAACGTTTGTTTATTTATTTATTCATTATCACCAAAACATTTGATTATTATCGCACTTTCAATTAGTGTTATTGAATCTGTCAAGATCAACAAGCAAGCTGAGAAGAGAATCTCGTGACACAAATGAAACATTCCGGTATAGGGCGTATTGACAGGTTTCCAGATAGATAAGTGAAATAATGTATGTGCGTGTGGTTGTTTACCATGTGGTTCCGTGTGGTTGTTTACCATTTACCACAAATTCCCGGAAATTCCGGTTGGGATGTAAATGGTAAACGTTTTTTCGGTTCGTCCCACTGGAAAATTCCCGGGACAAACGGAAATTCTGAAAAGGTAGTCCCGTTTTCCCGGTTGGGACGCCAGACGAGTTCCAAATGGAAATTCGTTTACCATTTACAAATTCCTCGAGTTTCGTACTAGTTTCAGGCCTCTCCGAGCGCAATCGCTTCAACAACAACAACAAACATGAATCAAGTCTAGCGCGGCGCGACAATCCGGAAATTTGGGGGCAAATGGTAAACGACACGTAACGTTCTTTCCGAACGAAAATCTCGAACCGAAATTTCCGGGAATTTGTGATAAATGGTAAACAACCATAGCTTTATAGAACTAAATTTCACTGGAGAGACTGAGGGAGTTTTTTTAGGTCGTGCCACCAACCAATAAATTAGAAACCGAGAACATCGCGTGTTTTCTCCTTTTCCGAAAAAGGTGCGTGATCGCAAAAAACCTTGATTTTCAAGGTGAATGGCGAAGATTATTTTGTCTGGATCGCAATCTATTCACAGTCATGTGAATTCACAGTCATTCACAGTCAACGTGTGTAGAAAGTTTTGCAAGAAAGTGACTATTTATCAAAGAGGAACTACGAAAGCAAATATCGTGAAGATTCGCGCTTTCTTCTGAAACAAATACTGAAATAGTTTCCTCTGGGTATTTGAAGGTGGTCCAATACGACAAAGCTGTTGATAACAAGTTTTAAAAGTCTTACCGATCTCCCACTGAAACACTTTTAACGTCGCTCCCAACTTCGCTTACCACCCCGGCAAATTCATGTCCGAGAATAACACATTTCGCTGACGGAAATTCGCCGGATAAAATGTGCAGATCCGTGCCACAAATTCCTGAGAAAGCTACCTTCACCAAAACTTCGTTTGGAGAGGAAACGTGAGGGATCGGTGTCGTTATAATGGATAACTTACCATCCGAAAGCTGTACAGCTCTGTTCATGTTTGCGACTGGAAAGGATGAATCAAACTCGAATGCTCCACTCCAACATGGCTTTCGGCGTGGCTCGTCTTGTGATACTCAGCTGACATCTGTCATTCACGGATGGGCAAAGGTTATCAATATTCACTGTCAAGTCGACGTCATCTCTTTAGAGTTCGCCAAGGCCTGAAAAAGTAAGTTCTGCCGTGAGAAATTAAGTTTTGCCGTGGCAGTTCTGGGCCACCGTATGTCATTATAGTATTCGTGGCAAGTTAAAACGAGTGGTTGCGTGAAGTAGTATAGAAATGACGGTCCTCAGACAACAGGATTCCAGGAAAAATTGAAACATAAATCAACCAAAATCAGCAAAAACCAGTGGAATTCAACCAAAACCCATCAAAATCAGTCCGATCAAAATCAAAATCTGATAAAAATCAGATCAAAATGGAACCCTAATCCCAAAAATCAGATCCAACAAAAGCCAACAACTCTCAACAAAATCCATTTTAATCACACAGAGGAAAATGCCGATCAAAATCAAAATAGATCAAAATCCCAATCAAAATCTATAGGACGGGCCCCTGACAACCATCCGACCCATTGTCTCTACCAATTTCCGTAGAATATCTACTGATGGCATATAAACCTAGCATTTCTTAGCATTTCTTAGCACATTTTCAACAAATCGCAAGCAAAATACCAACAGATTATCAGCAAATAAAACGAGGTTGAATACTCCACTCCAACATGGCTTTCTGCGTCGCTTGTCTTTTGATACTCAGCTGACATCTGTTATATGCCATTCACGAATGGGCTTAGGTTCTCAATATTTAATGACATTAATTGATCATCGCAGTTATGTACACAACTTAAGCAGCTGTGAAATTAAAGCCTGAAAAAACACTCAGGCCTGAACGGGATTCAAATCCATGACATCTGCGATCCCGGAGCAGTGCTCTACCCAACTGAGCCATCAAGCCAACTGGGAGCTGGTCATGTTGTTAGTTCGTAATATACCCGTATTCCCAATATTCACGGTCAAGTCGACGTGATCTTTTTTAGTGTTCGCCAAGGCCTCGATTCCGTGCCCCATGGAAGAGGAATGCACACTTAGCAATCCGTCAGAAGGAGGTCACGTCAGAATCTCCTCCGATGTCGAAATCCGATGTCATCCGATCGAGTCATCTATCTCTCGTGTTCACGACCGAAATTAGCATTCTGAACCAGCAGTCATCGCAGAAAACGTTCCGGTCTATATTTTATCCTTAGAATGACCCTTAACACAAGTCAGATCTTCTATTTTCAGCTAAAGCATAATAAAATTTGAAAGCAGATGGAAAACCTCGTTTTCACGGATGGCTAATTACAACTACAACCGCGCGACATCACATGCCGATCTTTCAGACGGAGATTCTCAAATCACCGGAGCTTCAAAGAACAGACAGAGGTTACGGTTGACTGAGTCCTTAGACAAAGGCAATTAAACTTGGGAGGGAGAGGAAACGAAATATATGAGTCCAACTCAACAGACGACCTACAAACTAGCAATGTAAAAAATGCTTTTATTTCAGAAAAGGTTTTCACTCTGCAGCTATTTGAAAAATATGTCGTAAATTAATTTTACTTAATCTTTGGTAAATATACTATCTGGCTTTGTCGGCGAAAGGTGAGGGAGGGAGACTATATGCGACATATTCATAGGGTTTGTACGCTTTTTTGACCTCGAATCGGCTTATAAACCCCTTTATGTTTAAAATGCCAGACTAGCAATGGTCTACTGCTGGTTAAACAATAGTCTCCTTCGCAGCCGTTTTTAGACTCGTCACGCAACGCTCCTCTGCGGGGAGGAGCGTTGCGTGACGAGTCTAAAAACGGCTGCGAAGGAGACTAGTTAAACAAGTCATGTAAAGGTATACTATAACGGTTGAATGTTATACGGTAAATCTTGAACTGATGAAATAGTTCAAATTGTTCAGATCAGAGCTTCAACTTTCCTGTTCTTTGACAGCTTTCTGGCACCAAGACGCATTAGAACCTTTAAAAATCATGTGAGGAATAGATGGTACACATTTCCTATGGTACCATTTCTTGCATGAATCACATGGAGAGATGGAGATTTCTTTTCGGAATTATCCCATGGCATTCTGCATTCGCAAATCACAGGAACATCTTAAACAAATGCAGGTTCTTGGTTGCGCCTTTCTTGAACTTGAGAGAGGGGGAAGGGAACAAAAAAGGCATCTTTGAGGCTCTTAAGAAGGTGTTACTCCACAGTCAAATGTAACATCAGAGGGAAGTACTCCATGAGGCAAAGAAACCACATAAGCGATGGCAAACACTCCACAGTCATCGCAGTTGTCTGTCGTTGTACCCTGGGCACAATTATCTGGAAGCTGTTCCCTTCTTCATAAAGCAAAGATGCTATTTGTTTGAATTGCTTGAAAAGCATAAAGCGAAACTAATGTTTAAAACCATAAATAAACAAGTTCCGGAGTACTTACAAGACCTATTCAAACCATTCAGCACAGGATATAATCTTAGAGACAAGGCAAATAAGTTAGCTCTACCTAAGCCCCGTACTGATTTTTTAAAACGAAGTTTCTGTTACAGTGGGGCACAGGTGTGGAATAGCCTTCCCCACGATGCCAGAGCTGCTAGATCCTTTAGCCACTTTAAAAGACGTATCAATTGCCTGATGTCTCCCTCGTGCTCCCACACGGCAAACATGTAAATCAGTTTTACTTTTTTTTTTTTTTTGTGATGTAATCATTCTTAACTTGTAACTGATGTTTTTACCGTGTTTAAATAAAGTATGATGATGATGATGATGAATTGCTCGATGATAGAGGTTTGAACGCCCGGGGGGGGGGGGTACTCCTATGTAGACAAGACAAGACAAGACAATGTTTTTTACTTGGAGTCTTATACAATCCTTAGTATATCGACTTTTGCACTGGTTTGTTCTTGCTCGGAGGGTTTATTAACAACAGAAAAACATCATCTGGTGCCATTATGTTTACTGATATTCTGTATTCTTTGTTTAAGTATTCAAATAAAGTACTTCTTTTTTCTTGATTCGCAGGGCACAGAGTTAAAAAGTGTATTTCATCTTCTACGTCTTATATGGGCTATATAGGTATGTGCCGCAGGATGGGGTATGGTTTTTGAGGTTCTCGATCCTTAAATAGGGTATCATTTTTGCACATGTTGGCACAGTGTTCCCAGTGTGATCCTTAGATAGGATACCTAAATTGTATCAGGCAGTCTACCATACTATGCTTGATGCTAACTTCCAGTAATCTTACAGAAACGAAATAAAGTTGACCCGTTCAAGCCATTTTTAGTTTTTGTTTTTCCCTTGCATAGGGTGTCATTTTTCGTGTTTGGGTCTTAAATGGGGTATCAATTTTCGTTTGCTTCATCCTTAGATAGGGTCAGGGTTTAAGACCCTTCGCGGCACACACCTATAATAATAATAATAATAATAATGAACTTTATTTGAGTGTCAAGTGTATTTAGCACTGCTGTACTAATTGGGGACACTGTAAAGCACAAATGAAATAAATTAAATCAAATCAAATGTTGGTTTTTGTGGAGAGGGGAAAACCGGAGTACCCGGAGAAAAACCTCTCAGAGCAGAGTAGAGAACCAACAAACTCAACCCCACATATCAGCCCTATCCAAAATTTATTGGAGTACCCTCCCCCGGGTTTGAACGCTGCCGCGAAATAAGCTGTCGTAAAGGTGGACCCCGTGATGAGTTGGAGCACCCAATGCAATATATATACAAAGCCAAAACACAGTGACTACTACCGGTATGAAGGATTTAGGCAAACTCCCCTTTCTGTACGGAGAAGTTGTTTGTGTAAAAGGACAAAAAATGTCATCGTCGTAAAAAAGGGGGGTGGTGTTCCACAGGGAACGATTCTTGGGCCCCTTTTATTTCTATTGTATATAAATGACTTGCCTAATTGCCTCCAGCATTCCCAACCAAGGTTGTACGCCGATGACACTAGTATTACTTTTGCTGGTAGTGACGTTGATGAAATAAGTAGTTGTATTAATCTTGATTTGGAGAGAATTCGTGTGTGGCTTGCAGCCAACAAACTAACTTTAAATATGACAAAGACAGAATTCCTTCTGATTGGTTCCAAGCAAAGGCTTTCAAATTTTACAGTGAATCCTACTGCTAATATCAACCAGTTTCCGATAAAACGAGTCTCGACTGTTAAATCCTTAGGTGTACACATTGATGAAAATCTTACTTGGGAGTGTCATATCAATGAGCTTTCCAAAAAGATTGCTTCTGGCATTAGTGCCATTAAACGTATTAGGTATTCGGTCCCATATAAGACTTTACTTTCCGTTTACAATTCATTAGTCCAACCTCATCTCGATTACTGCAGTTCGGTCTGGGGATCCTGTTCTAAAACTCTTTCTCAAAAGTTACAGAAATTACAAAATCGGGCAGCACGCGTCATAACTTTTTCAAATTACGATCGTAATACCGATGAATTGTTGAGGATGGTCAACTGGGTTAAACTGGATCGTCAACGCCTTGTTAATAAATCAATAATGATGTACAAGATTGTAAATAATATGGTTCTGGAATATCTTTGTTCACGCTTTGTCTTCCATTCCGATACTTTGACTTATAACCTAAGAGGCAGTGATGGTACGCTTGCTATCCCACAGCCCCGCACTAATTACTGTAAAAGAAGTCTTTCTTACAGCGGAGTTTTACTATGGAATAGTCTGCCCTTGAATATTAGACAATCGCTCTCTCTTAATCAGTTTAAATCTAAGTTGAAGAACTATGATTTTGACAGTAGTCTTATATAAACTTTATTTTGTTTTTATACACTGCTTCCTTGTAAAGCAGGTTTTTATCATTTCTCTTTTTAGTAGTTTTATAATATTAAATTAGTTAGGTAGTTACATTTATTTAAATTAAATATTGTATAGTCCTGAAGGAAATACCGTGTCTAAATAAAGGTTTACTACTACTACTACTACTACTACCACTACCACTACCACTACCACTACCACTACCACTACCACTACCACTACCACTACCACTACCACTACCACTACCACTACCACTACCACTACGACTACGACTACGACTACGACGACGACGACGACGACGACGACGACGACCACCACCACCACCACCACCACCACCACCACCACCACCACCACCTTAGGGACGGACCATTAGAAAAGTGATGGGGGGGGGGGTGGGGAATTTTCAGCTTGCACGAATTTTTTTTTTCGCTCACTACTTGTGCGGGAATTTTTTTTTTCAGGTGAACCCCTCTGCACGAATTTTTTTTACTACGTGTGAAAAAGTGTCAATTGGACCTTCCTTCTGCACGATATTTTTTTTACTTTCTTCCTTGCATGAATTTTTTTTCTTGGCATTTTCCCTTGCATGAATTTTTTTTTGTTTTTTTTTTCCCCACCCCCCCCCCCCCCATCACTTTTCTAATGGTCCGTCCCTTAGGTCTATTTACCAAAGATTAAGTAAATTTAATTTATGAAATATTTTTCAAACAGCAGCAGAACGTTTTCTGGAAGAAAAGCATTTTTTACATTGCTAGTTTGGCCGTCGTCTGTTGAGTTGGACTTGTCACACCATTAATTAATCGCTCATATATTTCCTTTCCTCTCCCTCCCAAGTTTAATTGCCTTTGTCTGAGGACTCAGTCAACCGTAACCTCTGTTCTTTGAAGCTCCGGTGATTTGAGAATCTCCGTCTGAAAGATCGGCATGTGATGTCGCGCGGTTGTATACGTAGTTGTAATTAGCCATCCGTGAAAACGAGGTTTTCCATCTGCTTTCAAATTTTATTATGCTTTAGCGAAAAAAAGAAGATCTGTCTTCTGGGTCATTCTAAGGATAAAATATAGACCGGAACGTTTTCTGCGATGACTGCTGGTTCAGAATGCTAATTTCGGTCGTCAACATGAGAGATAGACGACTCGATCGGATGACATCGGATTTCGACATCGGAGGAGATTCTGGCGTGACCTCCTTCTGACGGATTGCGAAATGTGCGTTCCTCTCCCATGGGGCACGGAATCGAAGGCCTTGGCGAACACTAAAAAAGATAACGTCGACTTGACCGTGAATATTGAGAATACGGGTATATTACGAACTAACAACATGACCAGCTCCCAGTTGGCTTGATGGCTCAGTTGGGTAGAGCACTGCTCCGGGATCGCAGAGGTCATGGATTTGAATCCCGTTCAGGCCTGAGTGTTTTTTCAGGCTTTAATTTGACAGCTGCACATTGTACATAACTGCGATAATCAAGGCAATTCGTGAATGGCATATGACAGATGTCAGCAGAGTATCACAAGACAAGGCACACCGAAAGCCATGTTGGAGTGGAGCATTCAACCTCGTTTTATTTGCTGATAATCCGTTGGTATTTTGCTTCCGATTTGTTGAAAATTTGCTAAGAAATGCTAGACGATGCTAGGTTTATATGCCATCAGTAGATATTCTACGGAAATTGGTAGAGACAATGGGTCGAATGGTTGTCAGGGGCCCCTATAGATTTTGATTGGGATTTTGGCCTGTTTTGATTTTGATTTTGAGCGGAATTTTCCTCTGTGTGATTACACTGAATTTTGCTCAGAGTTGGTGGCTTTTGATGTGATTCTTATCAGATTTTGATTTTGATCTGTCTGATTTTGATGAGTTTTGGTTGAATTTCGCTGGTTTTAGCGGATTTTTGCTGATTTTGGTTTATTTTGGTTGATTTATGTTTCAATTTTTCCTGGAATCCTGTTGTCTGAGGACCGTCATTTCCATACTACTTCACGCAACCACTCGTTTTAACTTGCCACGAATACTATAATGACATTCGTGGCCCAGAACTGCCACGGCAAAACTTAATTTCTCACGGCAGAACTTACTTTTTCAGGCCTTGGCGAACTCTTAAAAGATGTCGTCAACTTGACCGTGAATATTGATAACCTTTGCCCATCCGTGAATGACAGATGTCAGCTGTGTATCACACTACAAGCCACGCCGAAAGCTATGTCAGAGAGGGGAGTATTCGAGTTTGATTCGTCCTTTCCAGTCGCAAACATGAAGAGAGCTGTACAGCTGTGGGATGGTCAGTTATCCATTATAACGACACCGATCCCTCATGTCTCCTCTCCAAACGAAGTTTTGGTGAAGGTAGCTTTCTAAGGAATATGTGGCACGGATCTACACATTTTAGCTGGCGAATTTCCGTCAGCGAAATGTGTTATTCTCGGACATGAATTTGCCGGGGTGGTAAGCGAAGTGGATCATGTGTACTATAGGTGGACTCGGTCGATAGTCGACCGACAGTCGACCGATAGTCGACCGACAGTCGACCGATAGTTGACCGACAGTCGACCGATAGTCGACCGACAGTCGACCGATAGTCGACTGATAGTCGAACGACAGTCGACCGATAGTCGACCGATAGTCGATCGATATATCAGCCGATAGTCGACCGATATAGTCTAAGTCCATCGATACTCGACTGATACATGACCGATACATGACCGTTACTTGACCGATACATGACCGTTACTTGACCAATACTTCACCGATATTTGACCGACACTTGATACGGGACAAGGTTGACTCAAAGGTGCAATTGGTATGGAAGCTCCGGGTAATGGGCTCCTGATAAAATTATAACTTTTTTTTGTAAAACTCAGTATTTTGTTCTGGTTCACGTTACACATTGGGGGTGTCCCTATGACGTCATCAACTACTTTGCACCTACACACTAAAACTATTGCTAAATTTGGTTGAAAAAACGTTTTGTCAAGTTATAGCGAATTGAATTTTCCCTAGCACTGCTTGGTCGAAGTTTTCATTGCTTTAAGCGATAGAGGACGCATGTTCATGGATTCTCCTTCCTTCTTGTAACAATATTTGCCGGTGTATTAAGCCCGAGAAAAACAGAGAGCCAGATTCGCAAGATGGCGGTTCAACATCAACGTGTTTATTGGCGCCAAAACGAGGCTTATATAACATGACAAACAAGACCAGAAACGAGGCTCATAGAATATTGTTTATATTGCACTTTGTCTTTTTTAAGTTCTCAGTTTCTGGTAACTAATGTTACGAAGGCGATAATAATTAAGTTACGGCATAGTCTTGGAATCTAACGGGCTCCTTGGTAACATGTCCCGAGCGAGTGCGCACAGGTGAAGCTTGCTTGGCAGGCTTAGCAGGCTTGATTTCTGGGTGGCCTTTCTGGCTGTTTGCAACTGGAGTGTTTGGGTTTGGTTGGGTTCCAGGTAGTGAAGCTGGTGCTGGGTCTTTGGTTGTTTCTAGCTGTGTCGGTGCAGGGGGACTCTTAACCAGGTGCTGCCTGTTGCGCCTACAGGTGGACCCATGTGACTGGATTTCATAGGACCTCTGGTCCAATCGCCTTACCACTTTACCCTTGTTCCAATCATGTTTGCCAAGCACGAATGGCTTCATCCTGATAGTGTCACCAACATTCAGTGCTGGAAGATCATGCGCCGATCGATTGTAATATTTCTGCTGCCTGTTTTGATTTAACTGGAGTTGTTTCATCTCACAGTGATCCAGTGGGTTTCTGGGTTTCAGGAGCGATCTTGTGGATGGTTGTAAGCCTCTTGTCCTTCTTCCTAGAAGACGCTGTGCTGGGCTACTGGCGACACCTTGAGTTGGCGTGTTACGGACCCGGGGGGATACTCCCTCGAATTTTGGATAGGGGTGTGCCGCGAAGGTTCGTGAACCCTAACCCTATTTAAGGACTAAGAAAGCGAAAACTGATACCCTTTTTAAGGCCCAAAGCCGAAAAATGACACCCTATTCAAGGCTATTAAATCTCTGTTGCAAAATCACTTTGTTAATACTTAAACAGATACATCAAGTTTTAAAAAAACCGTTCGTTTAGGCGGGCGTTTTCACACTCCAGTATTAGATAATACAATTAAGCTACCCTATCTAAGGACCACACCAGGGACACAGAAACAAAAGGGTCAAAAAAGATACCCTATTTAAGGACCGAGAACCTCAAAAACCATACCCTATTCCGCGGCACGTACCTATATAGCCCATATACGGGAGTACCCCCCCCCACCCCCCCCCCCGGGGTTACGGATGTTGAGTAGAGCCAGGTGCTGATCTTCTCCTGACTTTGATGTCTTGCACAACATTGCTTTGGCAGTTTTCACAGCCGATTCAACCTTTCCGTTCGCTTTTCTGTGGTGTGGTGATATAGTGGTGTGCTCAATGCCCCATTTCTTTGTGAAGGACTTGAATTCAGCGGATGTGAATTGGGGACCATTATCTGTGACCAGCTGCTTGGGGATGCCATAATATTGAAACACAGATTCTTAGCAATAGCGTCACAAAACCCACAATCTGGAAACGATATATTGACGATGTTTTTTCTTTGTGGGATGTCAGCAAACCTGATATAGACAAGTTCATTGAGCAAGCAAACTCATATCACCCTACAATCAAATTTACAGCTGAAATTTCCAATACTGAGATTACATTTCTGGATACAGTTGTATACAAAGGCAAACGTTTCAGAGATCATTCCATCCTGGATATAAAAACACACTTTAAGCCAACTGAAACCTTTCAATACACTCATTTTTCCTCTAGCCACCCATCGGGTGTCAAAAAAGGATTCGTGAAAGGCGAAGCTCTAAGACTTTTACGAACTAACTCTTCAAGAACAACATTTGAAGAGAGCATTTACAAATTCAAATCACGTCTTCTTGCTAGAGGTTATCCAAAACACCTGATCGAGACACTCCTGTCAGATGTCAAATTCACAGAAAGAGAATCGGCGCTACGACAGTACGGTGGCCCAAAAGGGTCAATCACAAATCAATTTGGCAAAACACAAAACAATGTCACAAAACACAAACCAATTTTCCCGAAACACAAATCAAAAGACTGGGCACTTGCGCCGTTATTATCAGAGAGAGCCTGGAAGGAACTTATTCCCAGGATTTTCCGCGTCTATCATGGCGACTGCTACTCTGCTGTGGATGATTTAACGAAAATGTTCTGCCACAACTGTGGATCTGAAGTGCTAGAGGACTATTTGTATTGCTCTCAGTGTGGAAAAAAGTTGGAAATTGCTGTGCCAGTAGGAAATAGCAAGGAGTGACAGGCCTGCACGACTTCTAACAATGGAAACTTTTGTAGCATGTAATATTTGACCCTTTTAGAGTTTTGCTCTTACGAGTATGTCTTTTAGGGATTTTCCTCTTTTATACGATATCAGTGGTGGCTCTTTGAAAATTTGCCGTAGAAAAGGCTGATTTTGTATCAAGTGCCATTTCTCCATTAAAACATTTTTGAGGTTGGGCACTGATGGTTGATATTGTGTTACAAAGGGCAGGTGTTCTTTTTAGCTTTCATTTCTCTGTCGTAGCGCCGATTCCCTTTCTGTGAATTTGACATCTGAAAGGAGTGTCTCGATCAGATGTTTTGGATAACCTCTAGCAAGGATACGTGATTTGAATTTGTAAATGCTCTCTTCAAATGTTGTTCTTGAAGAGTTAGCTCGTAAAAGTCTTAGAGCTTCGCCCTTCAAGAATCCCTTTTTGACACCCGATGGGTGGCTAGAGGAAAAATGAGTGTATTGAAAGGTTTCAGTTGGCTTAAAGTGTGTTTTTATACCCAGGATGGAATGATCTTTGAAACGTTCGCCTTTGTATACAACTGTATCCAGAAATGTAATCTCAGTATTTGAAATTTCAGCTGTAAATTTGATTGTATGGTGATGTGAGTTTGCTTGTTCGATGAACTTGTCTATATCAGGTTTGCTGATATCCCACAAAGAAAAAATATCGTCAATATATCGTTTCCAGATTGTGGGTTTTGTGACGCTATTGCTAAGAATCTGTGTTTCAATATTGGTCATAAAAATATTTGCAAAAGCAACGGCCATTTTAGTACACATTGCGGTACCGTGGATTTGTGGATAGTTCTTAACGTTGAATTGGAAAGAATTCTCTTTAAGTATCAGGCTTAGCATTTCTTTGAGATATTGCGTGGGGATAGGAGGGTTATTTCTGTGAAAGTTTTCGTATGCCCTGCGTACTGTGGCTGGGGACAATTTCATTTCCGTTATGTAGCGATTGCTTAGCCACACCTAACTTTAGTACTTCCTCACTATCTGCTGTCTTAGGAAGCCTTATTGGAAGACTTTTTCCTCGCTGAGGCTTTAGCATACTTTCTTCCTCCGCGTAACGCATTATTCCTATGTTTATTGTCACAGGTTCGTTCTTTTCATTCTTCAACTTCTCGTTCTTCCTCTTAAAATGTGACATCCGCTCATATTTTTTCTTCTTCATAAAAGTATCCAACTTTGGAACTGGTTCTTTGGAAGATACAGCATCAGAAGTGCTTAAATAAGCCTTAGAGCTGCTATGACTTTCCATCGTTTCGCAACTAGAAGAGCGATCGTCAGAGTTCTGGGCCATAGGATTACCACATTTTACGCAGAAATTAAAACAGGATTTTACCTCGCTACCGCAATGGCTGCAAAACATGTTATCTAAAATTTAATACCGAAAAGCGCGATGAGTTTAGCTTAGTAACCATGTTAAAACAGTGGCCATGATGGACGCGGAAAATCCTGAGAATAAGTTCCTTCCAGGCTCACTCTGATAATCACGGCGCAAGTGCCCAGTCTTTTGATTTGTGTTTCGGGAAAATTGGTTTGTGTTTTGAGAAATCGTTTTGTGTTTCGGTACACTGATTTGTGTTTCTGGAAATTGGTTTGTGCTTTGGGACATTGTTTTGTGTTTTGTCAAATTGGTTTGTGCTTTGAGAAATTGGTTTGTGTTTCGGGAAATCGTTTTGTGTTTCGGTAAACTGAATTGTGTTTCTGGAAATTGGTTTGTGCTTTGTGACATTGTTTTGTGTTTTGGCAAATTGATTTGTGATTGACCCTTTTGGGCCACCGTACCAAACAACATGAACTCTGCGAGGCCAATCACCTCCCCAGTGCCTCCTCCAAGGCACCCAGAGCACCATTTGCCCCAGTCCCAGACAGAGCACTTTGCACCCTAGTCCATTTAAACTCTGACCGCAACAAGACATTGGCATGACCCAGATACCTTGTTACCCAATGTGATAATGGCTGGTGCTCTTTGAAGAAGTTCATAGGAAACCAACTTCGCGACCGCACCTATAGAGTTGTCACCCGTGAGTGCTACCCTGTACCTGGCCAAGTCCCACCCTGACCACCATCAGGATACACAGATGATGACCAAGATGAGATAGGCAAACCACTTACAGTAGCCAATGATATGCCTAACATCGTCGCCACCCCTCCAGCGCCTGAGGTTGTGGAGCCTCTTTGCCAATATGTGCGGTCCCAGAAATCCCCCCTCCAGTAGAGGAGGCACATCCCCCGGAGCCAACTATCATCCCTGCTACTCTGACTCGTCCCCAGTCGTCTTCGCGTAACGCGCGCGGCGGTAGCAGAGGGTGACCTCGCGCCACTAGGGAGAGACAGAGAGAGACGACTGGGGACGAGTCAGCCTGCTACTACAGTCACACCACATCCCTTAGTGACCCCAGCCAAGAGAGCGTTGCCTTACTGCCCGAGGAAACCACCAGCCTGGCACAAGGACTATGTGCCACATTAATTTGTGTGTGCATGAGTGTAGGCGGATCCCAAATCAACGGAGCATCGGTTATTTGATGTGACTAAATCGGCGAAGAACTATCCGTACAATTAATCGTGTCATATTGTCTCTGTTAATAAAGCACTAAGAGTCTGTTCTGAAAACCGTAAATTTATTTTTATTTTTCTTCATTTCATTTTGAAACAAAATCAAGTTGACCATTGTTATTTGTATACATGTCAAACATTACATTCTAACAATTCAGTTCAAAATGTACAACGTTATCTACTTATTTCTATTCAGCGCTACTCTATTCCTGCCAATGCAACTGATAAATCTCGATATCCCGATAAATTTCCCGCTCGCTAGACGCAGAAACCACACTTGATATTGTTTCCTTCAGATTTTGTATTCTGTCTACGTGATATCACAAGGCTTCACTCTACTCACAAACACGCATTACGTTTTGATTACAATAAAGGCTTTCACAGATTGTAATGAGCCTACTCCTATTGGTTGTATGCGATCTTCTATTTCAGATTCCTGTCACTGCGCTAATTGATTGACGATTAATCATACAGAAATTAAACCGCTTCCGGTCTGCGATTACAATTAAATAATCAAGATAAAACAGAAACAAAAATAGACAAATGGCGCTAATTCCAACATAAAAAAAGTTTAACCTTCTCACTCCAAGAAGTGATCAACATGCAACTTCTCCTGACGCTTCTCTTTACAATAACAATGCATTGTCAAGCAAACCGGTTATGAGAAATGAGAAGCTGACCAGCTTAAAAGGATATTGAGTTAATCTAATATGACATTTACTAAGGAGAATTACTTCTCAGATCATGGGAGCAAATGGGTTTGGTTAGTTCTTCACTGCTGTGACAGGTCAGGGATAAATGAAAGTGAAATCTTACAAGTATCATGCGTTTTAACTGATAATATATTAATTTTAGTAACTGAGAAAATGTTGATGACCCTGTTAGAGCTTACTGGAAAATATGTGAATTATTAGTTTGAATAAATTGTATTCTTAGTAAAAGGTTTGAACCCAGGAGTATCAGTAGTTCGTACAGTTTGATCGTCCGGGTGAGGGTAATTCTGAAAAGAACTGTTGTTGGTGACTGACGTTTCGACAACCTGAGCGGAAGTCATCTTCAGAGTCAAGTGAATAGTGTTTGTCAGACGATGATGTTGTAAGTCTGGTTTAACAGGCCAGAGTTATAACATCATCGTCTAAAAATTCAGGATTTACTAGTTAGGAAGCCCAGGTTAATGTAGATATATGTCTATTTTTTTTTTATTTTCGATATTTTTGCAGTTGCCTCAAATGCAGAGAATGGCCAATCTCACAACCTATTCCTTTTGGATTCCCCAACGTAATGCAATGATAAGAAAAGGAAAAATAACATAATGATCACTTATGGAACTTATGGGTTTATATGTATATAATTCTATGTCTCAAAGACAACCTTGGCCATTTCTCCTTTTGCTAATGCATCAATTGCAGATTGGTAATTTTGCAGCTGAAAGACGTTAACACCTAACTTCTCATATTTCAAATACGTTGCAGCCATGTCTTTCACCAGCTGAATGGCCTTTGGAAATGTGAAAGGATTAATGAGTGATCCAATAATTTTAAGCTCCTTTGCAAAGACTTCATGCGCGTCAACTTTGATTGTGGAGTCTTTTGGACAACACCCAAATACAAGCATCTTGCCCCCACATCGCAAATATTTTATAGCCTGTTCAATAGCAGCTGGGGCACCAGTACAATCAATGACAGCATCATATCCCCAGTTTACATTTCCCAGCTGTTTGGCATCATTGGCGTGATTCACAAGGAGTTCATGGTGGACAACTTGAAATCCAGTATCCAAACCTGCAGCAAGACTTCGCCGTCGTTCAGATTTGCCACTGATTGTTACCTTCCTGTACCCATGGAAGTGCAGCAGACAGGCCCATAACAGACCAATGATGCCTGTTCCACAAACCAGAATCTCAGAGGATGTTGGTAATGGCACGAGGAGATCAAAACCATGCACAATGCATGACATGGGCTCGCATAAGACAGCTTGACGCAGTGAAATCTGTGGTGGTACTAAGTGGATGCATTCTGATAAAACACGACAATACTGAGACCATCCACCATTCCGCCAAATACCGATAGTTGACCGTAGACCTCCGGTTTCACAGTGGTGCGGTTCACCATTTTGGCAAAAGGAACATATACCACAGTTGCTGTTTGGATTGATTACAACACTGGAAAAGATGCAAAGACAAGTCCTAATATATGGCAGATACTATAAACAACAATATAAGTATAATGGATTTAGTTTTTTAAGAAACTGTTGCTTTGTCACAGTCTCTTTTCCAACTGAAATCTCAGCGGAGGACAAAGCCTTATTTCTTGGACTTCTTTTTGCTGTGTTGCGTTTTGCTGTTGTTCTCATTACAACTAATTGTAATGAGAAATTGGATGCTGGTCACTAATAGGAGTTAAAGGGTAAGAGGTTGCTGCATTCATTTCAGGCAAATGTAGTTGTGATATTGGTGGTGCTAAAGCAGTGTCACAGCATTAAGGAACACTTTTCATTCATCTACATTCACGCAATTTATATGTTGCTATGCGTCAGTTATTAATGTCACCGATAATACTAAGCGTAACCTTTATCTATAATCCGACTTAACTCTTAAGACAACAAAACTAACATGGCCGCTCAAGGCAGCAGATGCTTAAATACTTTTATCACATGCAGGGCAAAATTACTGAACGCTGATTGGCTTAGACAGAGGGCATTTTTTCTTAATCACGAGGGCACTTTAGGTAATCAAGAGGGCATGATTACTTGCTGCTGATTGGTCATAAGTTGCTTGGCAACGAAGCGTTATTGCTGATGAATTTTTTTGCAACAATGGCTTCCCGTTTCGTGGAAGCCGACGGAACCTTAATTGAGGGACTAAAGCACAGTAGCGAGAACAAAAACACTAAACTAAGTACTGTCTATTGGACCGGCGTTTTCAAACAATGGGCTGTAACAAGGGGGAAAAAGGAGGAAATTGAGAGCTACGAAGTGTCACAACTGAACGAAGCGCTCGCCCAATTTTTCGCAGAGCTGAAAACTCACCTCTGAAGGTTACCTGCCCAGACAAGAAGCTTACTAACCACAGCGCCAGAAAAACGGTTGTCAAGAAATTGAAGAGCTCCGGCATTCCGAAATGCAAGATTAAAAACATTACTGGTCACAGTTCCGAGCAAGGTTTGAATGACTACGACTCCGGTGATGAAAACGAGCAAAGAATGATGTCCAACATCATCGACAATCTCACAAGTACTGCCACGACAAGACAAGTACTTCAACCACTGTCCTCAGTGCAAACACAGCCCGACTCAGCTTCGAGTCAAATCTACAATTTCAGCCATTGCAGTGTCACTCTCAACATAGCTGGAAATCATTCTTCCCAAGCAAGACTCAGCCAGAGCAAGTGAGGTTACAAAAGAATTTTTCTCCCAGAATCTGACTCCGATTAAGGTGTAATGTTCACATAAATACATTTTGAGCCTTTTTGCTGTTCACTGTTGATTGCAATATAACTGAATGAAACCGTGTAACGTTGTTAACTGTATTTTGAGAATAAAATGTTCATTGAATCTATTGGTCAGTTACGTTTGTTTTGACATTTGTGGCGGCATTGAAAGGGCTTCATCGCGCGGACATCGTGCGAGAATGCAATTCCCAAAAAAATTTTGCCCTTTTATGTGATAAACAAGTAATCGCAAGTGCCCTCGGACAATTAAGGATTAATTTTACTTGTATTTTCAAAGTTTTTCCAAAATTGCCCTCGTCGCTTCGCGACTCGGGCAATTTTGGGAAAACTTTGAAAATACGCGTGAAATTAATCCTTAATTGCCCTCGGGCCCATGCGATTACACATACTAAGCGCGCGTGTCCGCTGACCCAACTACAGCGGTATACCGCTGAACATCAATAACAAAAGTAGAAAATTTCCAATATTGACTACACACATACCACACTCCTACTACTTCCTCTAAGAAAGGGCTAACAATGTCAGCATTCTTATCGTGGCCAAACGTACGTCATTACTCGTCCAATAAACTATTGTTTTGGCGCGAATGATATTTAACAATTTTTCGCCGAAGGCGAAGTGATTCTTGGTGAATATTCACCGAGAATCACTGAGCCTGAGGCGAATACTTGTTTTAGTATAAATACACAGGTGATTATTTCAAAAAAGAAAAGAAAAGCATTTTACAACACGAAAAAGTTTTATTTCATCAAAAGCGCGCGAATGACTGGCAGCCATTTTGTTCGTCGAGGTGATTATCGGCTGATAATCCAAGATAGCGAACCAATCAGAGTGCGCGATTTTGTATATTCACCTGAGTATTTATACTAAATATTATTAGTTGATATCTGTTAACCGAATATTGCAAATAAGATAAAACTAACATACAATATACTCTGATTGGCCCACTACCCATGTCTGTGCAGGCGCATGCCACGATTATCCAAAGAGTGGTCATGCTGTGTCACACCCAGGGTACCTACCAGATTGTCGTCACTAAAAGCTGACTTAAAAAGAAGGGGTGGGGGAGGGGAAGGTTCATGGGCACCCTAGAGAGGCCCTGCTAGGGAGGGGGTACCCATGTTCCTGTCTACATTTCGCGAGCACCTAGGTCAGTACAGTATTTGGCAAGATTCTTATGTTGCTTCTTGGAATTTCATCTTAGAGGAGCTGTGTCTGGCGTCGCTTTCGCTTATTCGTTGGGGTAGTCTGTGGTTCATCACCAGTTTGTGGCTCTCATGTCGCCAGTTCAAGGCCATGTCGCTTGTCGGAATTTACCCCAGGGCCTTCCTAGAACCTCCCTTTCCCTCACAACTGCTCGAGGTGGGTACTGCTTAGACTAACGAGAAACTCATCAAGAGCGAGAACAGATAACAAACTCTTGTAGTTTTAATCATGGCTTTTTTGGCAATCCGACCACGAGGTCCATCACTAAATCTATTATGTACGAGTAACGAAATGTCCGTAGCAAACTAAAGCTAGTAGGATAATACAGCATGCCCCCTTTTAAGAAGGTTTAAGAACCGGAAATTAGCATAGAAATATAAGCACATAAATTAAGATCAAAACATCATAGTGTTCTTAGTCAGCAGACTAATAACGTCACAGTGCTTAAAAGTCACAGTGCTTAAAAGTCACAGTCCTTTGAGAGTCGCTATCCTTTGAAAGACACAATCCATTGAAAGCAACAGTCCTTTAAAGGAGAACACAGTTTTATTCAAAGTCCGGGTTTCTAGGCGGCTTGATTACACGTCCAGAACGTGTTCTTGTCATTGGTGGTGTTGACACAGCTGGTTTGGCTTCGGTTGTTTCCTCTTTGGCCTTCTTTGGTGTCTCTTTCTCACTCCTACTGACAGATGGTGATTTTCCTACAGTTCATGGAGTGTCTGCCGGAGGTTTCTCTGAGGGTGTTGGCGGAACAAGCGGTGTTAGTTTCTCATCTGACAAGTTTATTGGACACCTTATAGGGATCTGCGTCTGGGGTCGCTGCTGTGCAACGGTAGCATAATGCGGCTTGATGTTACGCTTATTTCGTCTAATCGTTCTGTTGGTCTTGTCACTGATGATCCAGTATGAATCTGGCGAGGTATCTTTTGATTCAATATACCCAGGTTTTCATTCATCAGAATCGTCATCAGTAAACCAGATGGGTTGATTCGGCAGGTAGATGTAATTGTCCTGCTTCATAGGCTTCAGATGTACAGAGCGCCTTTCACTAAGTTGAGACTTTTGCTGATCAGTCAGCGGTGCTGGAGTCATAGCCATGCTGAGACGGGTGTTGATTCGCCTACAGTAGAATAGCTCAGCAGGTGATGGTAGAGTGTCGCTCACTGGCGTATCAAGGTATGTTGTCAGGGCTTTGGTAATATCAATGTTGCTTGTACTCTTCAGAATCTGTTCGACTGTAGCGATTGCCCTATCTGCACGACGATTACTTTGATGATGGTGTGGGCTGGTTGTCACATGCCCAATGTAAATCTGATCACAAAAGCGCCGAAAGTCATCAGATCTGAAGCATGGCCCATTGTCAGAAATGATCTTCTCTGCCAGGCCAAACTTCCTGAAGATGTTGTTCAGTACTGCAGTGACAGCTTCAGTTGTCTCATCCACTAGGGTGTCATAGGGGAGAAAACCAGAGTAGTAATCGACTGCGACTAGGGCATGCTGGCCTCGGAAATTCACCAAATCCATTCCAAGGATTTCCATTGGACGAGTTGCCGAGATCTGCCGTTCTGGAGGTCTGGGCTTCTTGTTGCCATGCCTTTGGCATTCATTGCACTTTTGGACCATCTCACTGATGTCATCTTGTATCTTTGGCCAATATACACTGCGTCTTGCACGTTGGAACGTTGAGGTACGACCTTGATGTGCATCATGCAGGCGACTGGGAGTTCCCGGTCTCATGCTTTTAGGGATGACAACTCTGCTCCCTTTCGTGACAATTCCATCCAGGATTGTTAATTCATCCCGGAAACACCAATACGGATGAAGATGTTCCGGTAGATCTTGCACGCTGTCCGGCCAACCAGTAATGATAAGGTCGGTCAGCGCAGCCAAAGTGGAATCTGCTTTCGTCTCTTCTTGCAGGGACTCTTCACGGGTAGGCTCTATTTTCAGAACTTGTGCGATGTTGATGTCTAATCCAGGGATCTCTCTGGCACTTCCTGGTTGAACGAGACGAGAAAGAGTATCGGCGAGCAACACACTGTTGGATCCAACATACTTCACTTGGATGTCATACTTGGATAGACGCAGCAGCATGCTCTGCAATCTGACTGGGGCCAAACTGATTGGTTTCTGAAAGATGGACTGGAGGGGCTTGTGGTCGGTGTGCACACTAATTTTCCGCCCAAACGTGTACCTGTGTAGCTTTTCACAAGCAAGTAGGACTCCCAACAGTTCTTGTTCGATGTTAGAGTAGTTAGCTTCAGCAGGTATGAGTGCCTTCCTGAGAAAACGCACAGGTTTGCCATCTTGGATCAGAACTGCACCAAGCCCTTTCAAAGAAGCATCAGTCTCTATGACAGCGGGCTTGTTTGGATCATAATGAATGAGCTTGACTGCATTAGCAATGTCAGTCTTGATGGTGTCAAGTTCCTTCTGCATGTCGGTGGTCCATATGAAGTGTACATCTCGTTTAAGCAGACTGCGCATGAGATGGGTTTTCTTGGTCAAGTTAGGGATGAAAGTAGACATGAAGTTCACTGTTCCAAGCAAGCTTTGCAGTTCTTGCTTGTCTTTTGGAGCAACAAGCGCTGTGATACCTTTCACTTTCTTTGGACATGGCTGAACACTTTGCGGCGTTATGATGCGTCCGGAATACTCGATCTGCTGTTTCTTAATGAAACACTTGCTTGGGTTGAACTTGAGTCCTGCTTGGCACGCTTTTTCGACAGTTTCCAATAGGTGTATGTCGTGACGTTCCTCTGTTGACCCTTGCACTTTGACATCGTCTACACATGGGAATATGCCTGGAATACCAGAAAGGATTCGATCCATGTGTTCACAGAAGATTTCAGATGATGCTGACAATCCAAAGGGTAAGCGCACGAAACAGTACTTCTTAAAAGGTGTGTTGAAAGCGGTGAGAGGCTGGCTCTGTTCATCAAGCTGTTTGGTCCAGTACCCGCTCTTGGCATCAAGTATGGAGAAGTACTGACCAATCCTGAAGCTGTGCTGAACATCCTCCCAAGATACAGTGTAGTGAATGTTGCGGATCAGGTACTTATTCAGGTTTCTTGGATCAAGGCACAGACGTAGGGTTCGATCCTTTTTACAACAGTTACCAGATTGTGTACCCACTCAGTAGTTTCTGGACAGGCTCTGATGATTCCTTCCTGTTCCATTTTATCTAGTTCCTTCTTTAACTGAGGCATGATGCTTCGTGGTACAGCACGGGGCGGTAACTGAACTGGTTTTGCATCTGGAGAGAGTTTGAGACTGACCTCCCCTTCAAAGAGACCAAGCTGACCATCAAAGGTATTGGGAAAGATCTGTTTGAGATTCTCCAGAGGGTCTCCTGTTTTCTTTCCAAGTGGCAGATGCTTCTTCCACTTCTTTTGAAGAGTTTGATAGTCAGCTTCTGATTCCTCGGTGATGTGTACTGTCTCTACATGGTTTGGCTCCATAGATAGTGCTTTGCTGTATGCACACAGGTGCAATAGTGACAAGTTTGAACTCTGCAGAATCCAAGACCAAGAACAAAAACACACTCACGTTTGGTGACGTAGAACCTTGCCTTGGCAGTGATGTCGTTGCAGGTGACATTGACGTCCACAAAGCCACAGTTTTGAAGATTAACTCCGGACATCCCACGGATTACGGCGTTGCTGGGTTGTAGGTCCGTTTTGGAGAGCCCGATTTTTGGAAGCATGGAAGTTCGCATGCAAGATACCATGGCACCAGTGTCAACTTTGCCTGTGACCTCATAAGATGGACTGCTATCGCCTTTCAAGTGAAACACTACTGAAGCGAAGACTTCACGTGACTGGCAGTTATCAAGAGCATTGATCGATATAACATTTCGGTCAAAGTCATATTCATATTCTTGTCAAAGACCAGTTGCCTGGAGTGTTCGAAGCGTCTTTTCCTGAAGAGTCTTGCAGAGAGTCTCCTCTACGGGATGTATTGTGAAGATGATCTGATCGAGGGCTGAAAAGGTGCTGATGTCCTTTCGATCCTCCGTTTAGCTACTCAGGTATATTGAGGAGTGGGTCAGTTGTTATTTCGTGTAAAAACTTCAAGGGGTGGTCTATCTGGAGAACCATGGGTACAGAAGACCTCTTACTTAGCTATGGTAAACGACGGCTCAAAACAACTTTAGTTAATAGTGTTGTTGCCATGGCAACCAATCACGTGACCAAATAACAGCTCACTTCCGGTTTAGATTTTAAGGCCTCTGCAGACAGGGAAGAACGGTACTTATTCAGTATTTTATTGTGTAGTCTGACTACTTACCCAAGTACCATACCCAATGTAATTGAAATGCATGTCCAAGTCACGTGACCAAAGAACTTTCATTAATGTAACTTTATACACACTATTTAAAGAGACTTTCAGCAAGGTTTGACAACCGTTCCAATTACAATGGGTACGGTTCTCGGGCAGATAGTAAAACTACAGAACAATACGCTGATAAAGAAACGTTTTCACCCGTCTGCAGAAGCTCTCAAAACTTAACCGGAAGTGGTCTGTTATTTGGTCACGTGACACATTTCAAGTAAAACAACAACGTTAAGTTATCTATTAAGTGGAGATGTAACCTGCAGCCAAGATTTGCCCACATTGTATGAACCGTTTCCAAGATTGACCACCCCCTCACTTTTTGACTAAGGAAAAGATGACCCAGCCCTTAATATACCTGAGTAAGAAGCGTTGGCCTCGCTCAGAAATGCGCGGGGTATTAATATTGTCACGTCGGGGTCGCCATGTTCGGGTTGGGTACTGCTTAGACTAACGAGAAACCCATCCAGAGCATGAGCAGATAACAAACTCTTGTAGCTTTAATCATGGCTTTCCTGGCAATCCGACAACGAGGTCCATCACTAAGTACATTATGTACGAGTAACGAAATGTCCATAGCAAACTAAAGCTAGTACGTAGGATAATACAACAATAGCCACACCCCTGTTGAGTTAGGTGATCTAACTACAGCTATACATAACCTCAAAAGACTATTTTTTTCTTTAAAGACAAGCAAGGCAGTAGTGTGAAAATGGGGGTTTTAGGACAAATTAAAAAAAATGTGGAAATGGAAAAATGGAAAAATTTTATCAAGGATTTATCAAGGATTTTATCAGAGAATTTATAGGTAAAAAAAAAAAATACAAAAAAATGGGAAAAATTTTATCAAGGATTTATCAAGGATTTTATCAGAGAATTTATAGGGAAATAAAAAAAAATGAATTCAATTGTTATTTAAAAACAAAAATAATAAAATTAAAAAAAAATGGAAGAGTTACAAAAGAAAACAGTTAAGGAATTATATCAAATTGTTAAAGACCGCGGCATTAAAAAAATGTCTAAATCGAATAAACCTGAACTCATTGAAGCGTTGAGTAATATTCCAGAAGTTATGGAAGAGATGCGAAATCTTCAGAAACAAAGTCCTACACCAACTTCAGAACTTAAAACTATTAAGTATCATTATTATTGTATTCATAAAAGGCAGAAATCAAGATGTAAAGATTGTGGAGGAACACAAATATGTGAACATAATAGAAATAAAGCTTATTGTAAAGATTGTGGAGGATCACAAATATGTCAACATAAAAAACAAAGGACGTATTGTAAAGAGTGTGGAGGATCACAAATATGCGAGCATAAAAAACAGAAAGCACGTTGTAAAGAATGTAAAGGTAAAGGAATATGTATTCATGGAAAACAAAGAAATTTTTGTAAGGATTGTGGGGGATCACAAATATGTGAACATAATAGACAGAAGGCATTTTGTAAAGAATGTTATGAAAAAATGAATTCAATTGTTATTTAAAAACAAAAATAATAAAAAAAAAAGAAAAATGATACAAACTGAAGAAGATAATTATATTGAATTTAAATATTTTAATTTAGAAAAACTTAGCATTTGTGATTTTATTGAGGAAATAAAAGAAGATTTATTAAAAAATTTATCAAAAAATAGAGAATATTTTTCTGATGTTATATATTTTTATAAAAGTGGTATAGTACTTGAAAATAATATAAGTGTGAATGTTGAATATTATGCTAAGGATGATAACTATTATTTTGAAGGAGTTATGAGTTTATATAAAAATAAAGATTTTGCTGTTGATGGTATATCTGTTAATGAATTTGTAAAAGAACTTTTGGAAAATGCTAATGAATACTACTTTAAGGAAGAATATAATTATTATTATAATTCATTATTTGGTTGTTGGGTTCTTGAAAACCATGAAGCACTTGATCATTTTTATAAAAACGGTGTTTATCTTGCTTATTATGATAAGAAATGTAATATTGATGCCTTTGATAAAAAATTTTTTATTAAAAAATTATGTGTAAGTGTTTTTTTAAATGAATATAAGATTGCACACAAAGAGGCATTTTACAAAGACTTGCATAATGATTTAATAGTTAAAGCATGGCGCCCAAAAAGAGTTGTGGATTGGTGTTATGATATTGAGGAGCAAGAAATTTTTAATTCTTTACCAGATGAATAATATTATATTTTTGTTACTATTAATTATGTTATATAACTCAAATAATAGTTACATAACAAAAAGAAATTTATCTAAATCTTAAACTAAAAGTTATGGGTGTACCCTTAAAATCGAGTTTTTCCCATTCATTGTCTAATATACTTAAATCAAAGTGATTTATAACACTCTCATATTTTTGAACTGGAATTGCTGGATAATCCTTTGAGGGTATGTTTGCAAGTAGTTGTGATGGCGTGAGTTTCACAAGTTCTCCATATTTGGTTTTATTCATATATGAAAACTTATTATCCACTATACTACACATAAGTCTTAGCGGCTCCTTAATCTGAATATTTATGGAGTATAATTTATTTGGATTTATTATTTCAGGCAACCCAAAACCAATTTGTAGCCCTCTCGTAAGTTTAATTTTGAAGTTATTATTTGAATAAAGATAGTCAATAGTATCACCCTCAATTAATGTTATATTTGACCTATAAAATTTAATAAAGACCGATTGAATATCACGCAACAAATATGTGCCGGGTTGCATTGTTATTATGGGTTGATTATTCCTTTCATCGAAAAATATCTGTTGTTCCTTGAAATTAATAAATCTTTTGGTTTTTATATTACAATCTAGGAGTTGTATCTCTCGAACGTTTTTAAGCGGAGGATCTAAATAAATCCTAGATTCAGACCCATACATTGTTATGCTTAACATTTTCCATGTAGTGGAGAGGTCTTTAGACCGATTTGTTTTCAGCGAAGCTGGTCTTTAGATCTGGTTACTTCATATTCATCTTTAAATTTTTATAATAAAAACCTTAACAAAAATTTGCATTGACGTAATCACATTCCTGAGCGACGTTAGAAACCAACCTTTTAAAAGTAAATATAAAATCTACTTTCAAACTTTAAAACCGCTTTACATTTTGCTTGTTGCTATGTCGTAAAAGTATGCAATCTATTGTTCTACACGTGAACACTAATTTACAAACAATCATAATCACGTGAAATACTCATGAACTACCGAAATAGATACCACGCTAAACCACCCGCTGCAATTATAAATGCTAATATATTCTTTTCATGTTGCGTTGAACCGATATTATTTTCCTGTTTCATAGAGTCTGTTTTCGTTGAGGTTTTTGGTTCCTGTTGGTTTTTACTCCAAGGGCCGTAGGGTCTCTTTGTTTCAGTTTTTCCTTTCAGGAGAATATGAGGTAACTTTACCTTTGAAGATCCTAAGTTATGACTTATTCCAACTTGTTTTGCTTCAGTGTTTAGGGAATTATTCACTCCAAAATTCATATCATTACTCGCTTTCAAAAGTTTATTATTATAACCAACCACGCTCTCAGTATTTATGATCATATTACTTGGCATCAACCACACACCAGGAGCAATAGCTAAATCAAGTCTTAATTTCGCTTCCTGTACAGCTAATTGATAATTTTGTATAGATTTTGAAATATCGTTTTCAATAACACTACTTTCAAATAAAGCCAAGAATTCTTGTTGCGTCTCTATTGCACCACCACCATTACCGTAAATCGAACTTCTAGTGTTAACTTGCGCACCTAATATACAGTAAACAAAAGCTTCAGCAGATCGATTCAATCTACCAAGTCCGGCTTTAGTGAGTCCATATCCATCCATAGGTATGAACCAAGCATATTTGAAACCACTAAATACATCATTTCTAATAAATGAGATTTTATTTCCATCTCCATCTTTATAACCCTCATCAGAAAATTTATTTTGCCCGGGCCAAGTATTTGCATCATGATCATAATTTCTAACAATATATAAATTTTCATTTCCACCAGAGCTGTAATAAATAAATATATCACCCAAACCATGATTTCTACCGCCTTTCCATCTAAAATCAGAATTATTACTAACACCAAACTCTTTGCACAATCTATTATATGCAATTTTATTATATGGATTATTAGTTAACGAAAAAGGTTTTTCATCTGGCAAGGGTAGTTTCAATTCATATAATATTCTTCTTATTGTGAAATATATATGAAACTTTATAAAACTATTAATTACTTTAGGATAATTTAGACTCTCAAAAAGACTTATACCGCACCCAGATGTTGCACACCAAACCGCAAAGTTAAGTTGTTGAGGCCAATAATTAATATCAGGCCTACTCAACCATCTTTTGCATTCCTTTGCAGAATTAAATGTTACAACTTGTGATTTAAATATGTTTCTCATATTTGCTGTGAATTTCTTAGTATTTGAAACGTATATATCTAGAAAGGTTAGAGTTTTTGTTACATCAGGTGTAAAGTCATCAAATTTAATAGCAGGTATGGGGTAGCTTTGGTTAGTCGTGGTTAAACTTTTTGGAAACGAACCAACTTTAGCTTTTTTTTCTAAGCCTAAATCTTTCCATAATAATGTTTTCAAATTAGAAGGAAGATCGTCAGTCCATGTTTTTCCAGTAGGATCATCATTTGACATTACAGTTATACCATTATATTTCCACTTAATATATCCTCCATACGAATCAGGTACAAATGCAAATTTATCAAGATTAACACTTGGGTACCTATTTTTGAAATCATTGAATAATAACATTTTATTCCTAGTGTTTACTTCGCTTCGCTCAGGTCTTTAGACCTAGAATAAGATGTAAAGTCTTTAAAACATTTCTTTTCTAATACCAGCAAAACAATTAAATCCCACATCAGTTCTCTCATATGAAATTTTCAGTGTTCTCGATCGGTTCTTCCCCTCACTTCGATCAGTTCCTTTAATATTTCCTCTCGAACCTCTGTTCTTATCTGATTCATATTTAAGTTTTTTTCTGTATCTTTCCTAGCTTTTTGGCGGATTTCTAGTTTTAATTTTTCAAACTTATCAACCTCTGATAAAATTAACGAAAATTCTTGGTCAGATATAGCGTTATCTTTTAGTGCCTTTGAAACCAAGTCGTGAATGGTATTTACTTTTGCTTTTGCCAGAGAAACTGTCTGTTCATGTTTACTAACTTTATGAGAAAGTCTTTTAGAAGCAGAACCGAATCCAACCGATATTACCCCACAAATACCCCCCACAGCCCCTAATGGGATACCAACAACAGCACCAAAACCAGTAAGAGAGGTTCCGAGTCCACTTGCAGATAGAATAACTGAAAATATCCCACTACAAACACTTATTTTTGTAAATATTCCTCTTGCTCGATTATACTTTTTCCTAACATCTTCGTAATGTTTAATTTCCTTCTCAAGATTTTGTAGTACTTCGCATGACTTTTGTAATCTGAAATTGACTGGATCTGAATTAACAAGCAAATTAGGATAAATCGAGGGCTCTGCCTGAATTTGCTCGTGGTCTGCTATACCGTAAATTCTCTTGTAGTCATCCATATTGTATTTTACTGATCAACATGTTATCTTTAAATTTGTTACTTTCTCTTCTTTACACTTTCCACAAAATATAGAACCACAGCCATTATCAAAAGCCAAGCATTCTTACCTAAAAATCCAATAACCTCACCCGCTGTTTTGAACAAAAAGCTTACAATTGCTCCAACCATTCCGGGTAATATTTCACCAAGTTTCTTACCAATAGCTTTAAACCCATTCCCCACACCTTTACCTAATCTGGTTAGCCCATTAGAAAGATTAGAAACTATAGCACCAATAACAACACCAACAGCACTCAAAACCGCAAATACTGTAAAACCATACTTTTTAAAGATATACTTTATCCGCTCTCGTAATGGTAGATTTTTAAGTATTTCTTCTTTTTTACTCTCCATATCAGCTATTTGTTCTTGGGTGTAAATAATACTCTTTCTTGATAGTTCTTCAAATTTATTAACCCTATCTTGCAAACGATCTCTACTTTGTTCTAATTTTGATAAATTGGATTTGTCCTTCTTATATTTATCTATTTCTTCTTTGTATAATTTTGTTTCATTCAAAAGTTTTTCGATTTGTATTTTTAATTCTATATTCTGTTTAGCAGTTTCATCAAAAAGACTTTTATTTTCTGATTTTTCTACCTTTTGTCTCTCAATGAATTGACGTAGTTCTTTTTCTTTTTCTTCATATCTACTAATCTCCTGCGGATGTACATTTATTTCTACCATCAATCCATCTGCAATTTTTTTTAATTCTATATTTTTTTCTTTTTCTTCATTTAATTGTGATATAGTATCATTATATTTTTTCAACATGCTTTCATAATCAGCACCTAGAGCTTTTCTCATTGTTTTTGGTAAATCTTCAAGCATAAGAACTTTATCTTTAGTAAGCACGATATGCGGTACAGAACCCTTCCTATTACTAAATTCTGCTAATATACTACCATCTTTCCCATATGTTACATTAAATGTACTATCATTAGGATTGTAAGCTGGTATATAACGTTTGAGTTCTTGACCTGCTTCTCGCCTTCTGACATATTCCTCATCCCTTTCTCTAATATCTACCGGTTTTTTCTCTTCAGCTTTTATTTCCCATTGAAGTCGTTTTCTTTCAGCCATATATTCGGAATAACCAAGATAGCCCTGATCAATAGATGTAGATGTGTTTGGGCTTTTATAAAATGTACCATCTCCATCATCATCATTATCATCAGGGTTAATTAGACGGGTGGTTGGCGATATTGGATCCATTTCCATATTTTCACCATCATCATCATCATCACCTAGATCAGTTGGTTCAAAGTCTGGTATTTCTTTAAACATATCTCCTCCTTCTGCCATAATTTTTACTCATCAGTAAGAAATCTTTAGACCAAAAAGTTATGTTTGTAAATTATAAAAAGAATTATGATTTAAAGATATAAAATAAAAAAAAAAACAAAAATAAAAACAATGGAATTTAAAGATTTAAAAAATATAAAAAAAAAAAAAAATATGGATAGACTGAATGTTAAACAATTAAAGAAAATTACAAAAGATTCGAAATTTATAGGTATTTATGATAATATTTACTATTATAATCTAAGAAAATTTAATATAGAAGGAAAAATTACAATTGATAACATGTTATTGTTAAGAAATATAGCAGTTAAATTAAAAGATAGAGAAAAACTAAAAGAGTTATATGAATTATTTAAAAAGCTTTATATTTTCACAGGTAGTAGTAATATAAAAATAGTAAAAATTTTAAATTTATTGCATGTTGATATTAATATAAAAACTTGGGGTAAACATGTATCAAATATATAAATAGTGCTTTAATTATAAAACAATTAATGTTTTTATAATTTATAAAAATTTACTAGCCGCATACCCCAATGCCATCATACCGCCGCCTACATATACCATTTCACCCATCTTTTGGTTTTTGCTTGGCCTATAATAATCTGCAAATTTTGGTTCATGCATTTGAGCATACAATTCTAAAGCTTCATCTGTTTTTGAAAGATTTTTTGTTGCTTGATATTTTTCATCTTTTTTCTTCATTTCCCAATCAATTAGTTTCTGTCTTTTTTCTTGATATTCTGCATAATCTTTTTGATATTTTTCTAATGCTTTATCGTGTCGTATTTTCTCTGTATCCGTTTTATCTCCTGAGAGATATTTTGCAAGATATGATCCACCAACAAAGGCAGTTGCATTTAATACAGCTCCTCCTAACATCATTACTATTGATGCCATATTTCTTCGCTTCGCTCAGGTCTATAAATCCTTATTTTGGTAAAATATTTTGATCCTCTAAATATGTTTTTAGATACATACTTCCCGACAATACAGCCACCCATTTAGCATAATTTGTAATACTTGAGGATGGATCGTTCATAAATGATTCTCTCATTGCTTTTTTAGCTAAAAATCCAACTCCAGCTGCTAACCCAATAAGTACTGCTGAATCAGTAACAGTTTTAACAAGTTTGTTTTCAGTTGACATGATTTTTTACTAAATCAGAAAGAAATCTTTAAATCGGCTTTGCCGGTCAGCTACGCTGAAACTACTTTCCTCATATCATTCTTTTTTTTGGTGGTTGTGGTGGATGAGGGGGTTGGTTAGTAATATTTGATTGTGGAATTTTAGTAGGAACTTGGGATAAATCAGGTATTCTATTTTTGTAATATCTCATAAACATATCAAATGCTGTAAAACCTATTCCAAGTATTGATAATACAGTAGTAAAAGATAGCTCTGGAAGCCACGCTTTTCCATTTTCATTTTTAGTCTCAGCTTGTTCCTTTTCTCGTTTCATTTCCTCTCTAGCTAACGCTTCTTTTGCTTTTTTATTATATTCAGCTAATTTCTTACCAGCAGCAACCTTTTTAGGGTCTTTCTCTTTCTTTTTTGTATCTTTCTTTTTAGGGGGAGGATCCATTGTAATTTGTTCCGTAAAGCGGGGAGGGGCTTCATCCCGATCATCAACTTCTGTTCCTCCTTCACTCCGGCTTTGCTCGATTTGTTCTGTTTGGTCAGACATTATTATTTTATTTCACAAAGTAAAGAATCTTTAAATCAGTATCTGGATAGGTTTTGCTTACACCACTACGTAGTTGTTCTTTTAGCATCTCAATATCTTTTTTAATTTCTTTATTTTGTTGGTTTTTATGATCTAGAATCCTTTTAACATCTGCAATAAGTTTTAAAGCTTTTTGATTTTCATTTTCCATATCTCTTTTATATTCTACCAACATTTTTTTTTTTATATTCAATAGTCTGCTCAGTTGTGTTAATTAGTATGCACAATAGCCTGCTCAATAGCCTGCTCAGTTGTGTTGGAATCATCTATATTTTTACTTGTAACTTGTTGTATTTCTGCTTGAAGAGCAGGCCGAGCTTCGCTGATTTTGTTGAGTTTAACGTGTTTAGCAACCTGGAATAGTCCGCTAGCAAGTGCTGCCAATCTTCCTGCTTTCAATGCTAAGAGCCCTACAATGTTTGTCAGTTCGCGATTAACCAAATCATCATTCTTCAAATCCGTGCAAAGAGCTTCTATATCATCCACAGGAACCATGTAAGAAATAACTCTAGAAATTAATTGAAGAGATGAATCTACTAATCCACCATTAATTTTCTTACCCAATACTGCTTGATATCTATTAAAATATTTTTCAATGTCTTTTACTGATAATTTTTTTATATCACCAAGACTCATATCAACCCCCAAATATTCCTTTGTTGTTCCAAGAGCTGCGAGAATGGCTAGTGATTCTTGTTTTATCTCAATTTCATGTTCCTCTCTTCGTTCGGTATTATAATTATCTTTTACTCCAGTTTTTACCTCATCTTTTATCTCACTAATATAATCTTCAACTTCTGACATATTTTAAATTTGTAATACAACATTGATTCTTTTAAAACAGCTTTCCGCTTTGCAGGGGAGGGATCTGCCTCGAATTTACCGACCCGCTTATGAGACTCGTAGGGTCCCCGGCTTCGCTGTTACACGAAAATAACCTCAGGGATCTCCAAATAGCAATTAAATGGGTGACGTAAAGATAAACAAAGTCTTGAATATTTTTCTTTTTTCAGCAGTTCTACAAACTTTTTACTAGTTTCTGAGTCTAAATCACCTCCATAATCTTCAAAAAACATCTTCATACCTTTTTGTGATGGGTTATGGAAAGTAACAACACAAGCTACATTTTCACGGAATGGTTTTGCTATGGATGTTAATTGCTGAGTTAGAACCCACATTGATAAACCATGATGCCTTCCAGAAAATGCTAAATCTATAAACTTGTTTGATCTTTTTTTCAGATCGCACGAAACAGCACAATCGTCTAAAATTATTAGTGTATTTGTCCCAGAGAATAACGTTTGACAGTCAGTTAATAAGTCATTAATCTCATCAATGTTGCTAGCATCCGGTGATAATACAAAGAAACGTTTATCTCCTCTAGCAAAATTATGATAGGTTTTATTTTTAGAATAAGTTGGACATATTAAAACAATGAATTCAAACAATTTTCGAAATGGATCTCTTAGCTGATCTATTATGTACTTTGTCTTTCCACAATTTGTTGGTCCGGTTATAATGCAGTGAAAAGGAATTTTATCTCTTAATTCTTCCATATTTTCTTTTTCATGTAGTGGGGAGGTCTTTAGACTGATTAACTAAGTTCTTCCCCTTCGGTCAGTATATGATTGATCTTAAGTTTGAATTCATAACCTCCATTAACGCATCAGCTACCACAAACATGTAACAAGTCATAATATCAGATCCACTAAGTTTTCTTTTTATTTCAATTTTTACACCATCTTGTGCATTGTTTAATGCTAACCCTCCTCCATGAATATCATTATCTGGGTGAGTTCTCAAATCTAACCACAATGCAAACTTATTATTATAAAAATCCTTTTCATTTACCGACCATCGGGAGGAATCACTGAAACGTTTCTTTACCGACTCCCAAAGATCTGAAGGTACCATTCCCTTAGAGTAGAAACGATTTGGCACCCCATTAACATCGATATTGATTGAGGTGATACCAGGATTGAAAAAATTCTCAGAATCTCGTGCTCCTCCTGCATATGGCAATGTAAACAAACATAATATGCCTGTGATTGTCCTTCTAGGTAGATTAATATGCTGGTTTATAACGCTGTCTGTATCTCTGGATATGGTGAAAGTTTTGTGTAGGGTGACATTTTCATAATAGAATCCTTTACCAATCTGATAAGCTGACTGGGCCTGGCGAGCTAAGTATTTGCTTGATATACAAGAATATTCCAACTCAAGGTTTGTGATTTTGTAATTTGGAGCTTTAGTCGCGTCAGAATAAACAACAATATCGTTAACTGGAGCCAGCGTAATCTCAAAGATTAGTTGATGTTCTAATGCCTTTGGGTAGAAAACCCCATGATCGTTTAGAATAGGATGGTTTAGTAGAATATGATACTTGGTATTGTGTACTGCTGCAAGAGCCACTTCCTTCAAATCTGTGTCTACCTTATCACCTGCATTTGTCCGGAGCTTTCTCATGTTTTCAGAAGAAATACCCTGTCTTAATCTATCCTCTCGTTCTTCATCTGTTAAGAATAAGTCGTGGTATGTTTGAAATAGATCGTATCTTTGAGTATCCTGTAGTGTTTCACCACCAAAAAGAACCCTGAGTCTGGATACAAGGTTACTACCTACATTATTCACTAGGGTGTTATCTTCATGACCCACAACATTTAAGTTAAATACTAGAGAGACACTTCCAGGCACAATCACTAAATTTTCTGAAAGTTTAGGAATATTTATATACAATGTTTCTCCTGGATTAGCTGATGAAGGATTTAGTGTAATTCTATTCAATATTGATTCCGCTTTCAACCCCAGCGGATCTCTTGGAATCCTGTTTGGGTTAATTTTTTCAGATACGGTTTCCATATTTATTTATAAGATACTTTGGTTAATCTTTAAATGAGTAACGAAAGAAGGTTATCAAAAAAATTCGAACGAATATATTATTCGACTGAAGGGTATTGGAAAGGATATTCTGCTATCTCTAAATTAGCGCAAAAAAGCAAATCGGACGAAGATGAAGCAAAACAATGGCTTCGGAAACAGGCAATATGGCAAATATATCTGCCAGCTCCCAAGTATATTCCAAGACCACACTGGACTGTGGATAAGCCGAATCAGATTCACCAAGCAGATTTATTATTTTTACCTCATGATAGAGTTGGAAGAAAAACATATAAATACGCATTAGTTGTGGTTGATGTTGCCTCGAGATACAAAGATGCAGAGCCATTAACCTCAAAAGAAAGTCGGGAAATTTCAAATGGTTTTGAAAAAATATATTCCAGGAAGTTAAAATACCCTAAAACATTAATGGTTGATCCTGGAAAAGAATTTATGGGTGAGGTTACAAAACTTATGAATTACCATAATGTAAAAATTCAGAGAAGTGAAGCTGGAAACCATAGAGCTCAAGCATTTGTTGAAAGAGCAAACAGAATATTAGGCGAAAGATTATTTAGTCATCAATATGCTCAAGAAATGGTTAGCGACCGAAAGGGAGGGTGGAATGAAAGATCCGTCGAAGGCGGGGAGGGGTCCTCCCGATCCGCGAAGCGGGGAGGTCCTTCGGACCGATCAAGAGTATGGGTGAAAAGATTACCTGATATTCTAAAAACTTTGAACAATACTCCAACAAGAATAACTGGTAAAGAGCCTGATAAGGCTATAAAACAGAAAGAAGTTGATATTGAACCTAAAAAATATAAGAGAGTTGTCGGTCTTGATGAAATTAGGCTGCCAGTTGATGTTAAAGTTAGATATTTATTATCTCCTGGTGAGCTTGAAGGTGGAGAACGAAGAAGAGCTACAGATCCTATTTGGAGTATTAAAGTTTTTGATATTGCACGCAGCGTTGTTTCATCTAATCAACCAGTTTTGTATTATTTAGTAGATGGACCTAGACGCGGTTTTGTAAGGGAAGAGTTACAGATTGTACCTTATGATACTGAACTCCCACCAGATTCTGTTTTGAAAAGATAATGTCCGATAGCATAAGTATGTATTCCATCTTCTTTAATTATTCTCTTATCATCATCAGCAGATAGTGCAACTTTATTAATGGTTTCGGTATAAACATCATGTAAGTGACTTCTAATTACATTCATCTGCCTCATTTGAGGTTCTTTAGTGAATAGGCAATCCTTGTAATTATTGTGACTTATTGTCTTTTTTACAACTGATGCTTTTACCCCCTTATCCTTTTTAATCTCTTTACCACCATCCATCAATATAGAGTATAGCTTTGGTCTTAGTCCAACAAATTCAATTATCTGCTTACCCCCGCATTCATCTTTAAACTTGCCGATTAATTTTTTGTTTACACCTGTCTCAATACCAGATGGGTGAACTTTAGGATAATTACTAGTGTCAAACATTTCTCTAACATCTAGACTGATATCCTTATAGAAATCCTCTGTCTCTATCTCATATATAAAGCTGTCTGTATCTGTGTATAACAATTTAGCCTTTTCTTCATATTTAAGTTTGATATAATTATAGTGAAAATCATACATTACTGTTTTGCTTAAATCTAAAATACACATTCCTAAGTAAACAGGTTTATCGAATTTTATCTTTTTTTTCTTCATATGGATAGCTGCTAAATTTTCAGAAAAGATAGTACGATGTTGATAATTAGGTTGTTTTATTAATTTTTTAGCCTCTTTTTGGTTTGTAACTAATCTAATGTCTACCCTATTTCTAATGTTTTCCATTGTTTTACCAAAGACAGAGTTATTCATTAACTTGAAGAAATCTTTTTCAAATTCGTTAACTGCTTTTGATCTTAGATTAGTATTCAAGTCAATGTAAGGTTTTAACCAAGCTGACTCTTCAAATGTAATTCCACTATGAATCTTTGTGATTTTTAATCCTAGACTTTCATAAATTTTCAAGGCCTCGCGGTGAACTACATACCTTTCCTTGTTTTTAAGGTTTGGGATTAATTTCTCCACCTTATTAACAACGATTCTCTCTGGCGCTAGAGGATAATCATTATGTAAATCATGTAGGTGATGAGGATATTCTAAATCAACCTCTAAAATGCATGGGATATTCCTCCAATTTTTAAGATTTTCATCAGTCATCCATCTAAAACCATGTGTGGGCAGTGGTTTACTCATTGCTTCACCATATAAGTTATTTCTGTCAATATATACAATATACTTTTTTGGTTGGTTTGGATTATATTCTTTCATGTATGGATTATTAGCTTTTGCATATCTAGTAGAAACCTGGGTTATACCTCCTCTAACCCCTCTCTCAAACATAAGTAGCATGTTGATATCAGTTAACAGTTCTAAATTCACTTTTGTTATCTTTAATGCTGCATCCCAAGCTAGTCCGGGTGCTGTATAATAGTGAGCAGGATCTAAACCATAATTCTTTTGACAAACATCTCTAAAATTCTCGAATACATCCATTAAAAATAGTACATCTGAAATAAGATATAGATCGTGGTAATCCCTCATTGTTTTCATATTAAAAGTTTTCCATACCTTTTTAGCATATTGATAGTCGTCTTCTGTTATATGTTCGTCGTTTAGTTTTGAGTAAAATGCATCTTTTGGTGGAAGTTTAGTTTCATTTAGTTTATAAAAGCTATCAAACCAATCATATGGAAATACACCCTTTCTCAACATTAAATACATCTTATTTCCAAATTTCTTTTTCGTTTCAGTTAATTTCTCATCTTTTGGAGAAAGACACTTACTTTTTGCTAATAAACAATTCTTACATTTTTCACAATTACCAATACCTTTATACTGAACAATCTTTTCATCTTCTATGTATCTCTTCATACAATCCCATGGTTTGCAGGCCTCACACTTTCCACATTTTGTAAGATTATCAACTAAACTACTAAGACCGGTTGGCATAAATTTGAATGAATCTATGAATCTAAGATCCCACTTCACTTCTCTTTCCTTACCTTCTTTATCTAAAAATTTATCAAGTAAAATCTGTTTTGTAAAAGAAATATATTTTTCCTCATTATTAGGTATACAATCTACTTTACCTTTTGTTATACCAATATTCTTAATAAAAAGATGTGAGTCATATCCTGATAGGTTATGAAAGATAATTGGTATGAAAAATTTTGTAATTTTATAATTTAAGTTACATTTACTATGAGCCGCCCCTCTATACTTTCCTGTATAGTGACAGTGGTCTTTTACCTTATCTTTTTCCAATAATTCACCCTCACATATATGACAAATGGCGGCATTTTTATGATTGAATTTTTCCCTTTGTGTTATCCAATTCAATTTCTTGTTAGGTTTGATATTTTTGTAAATTTCTCTAACATCCTTCTCTAATTCTTTAATAAATCTCTTTCCCACATCTTTATCTGGGGATTTGGCGGTGTATTGTTTAATAGCGATTTCATAATTTTCATCAAAAAACTTTATTATATAACAGTATCCAGATGGTTTGTGCTTTTGATATTGTTTAGTAAAACTTTTACTTTCATCTGGTGAGCAGGTATCTATTTTCTCTGGATAGCACTCAAAGTCTGCATATACAACAAAGGGTACCCGCATTTTTTTGTAATAATTAATGAATTTAATATATTCAGGATTTCCATCTTTATCCATTGGCATTTCACTCCTAACAGGCTCGTTTTCACGGCAATATGTCATATGATTTTCCAATGTTTCCTTTTTATGTGTGTGATAAAGACACCTATAGCATGTGTAAATCTTAGCTTTATGTTTAGTAACTTGTGAAACTACCAATCCGTTAAAATTAGTTATCAAACAGTAGTGGTTTGTTTCATCGTTTGATATTAGAAGTAAGTTTATCAAATAACCACTTTGTTTATCACTTATTCTTAGAGGGTATACTCCACATTTATCATCATCATTATTATATCCATAGACATTAATCGCGTAGTAGTTGTTTTGCTTTTCAAACTTATCAATATCTTTCCATTCGGTGGGAAAATTTATTCCTCCCCAGTTCAACTTCTCTTCATTCTCTATCAGCTCTTTATTTACCCTCTCCCGGTGAACATCTCTGGGAAATGCACCTTCTGCTACTGCGTGTCTAAAACACTTATTATCATTTTCATTCTTAGGGTTAACAATTGACTTTTTGTTTGCTAAAATTTTTGGTAATGGGATATAAGAACTTCCTAAAAGTGGCTCAAATGGGTCAATTTTTATATCAAAGTATAGCACTTGATCAAATACCCAACCTGAACCATTTTCTGTAAACTTCTTAAACGACTCAAGTTGATAGTCAACCATCACATCGAATAAATTAGGTAAATCAGTTGACGCTGTTATCGTTTCTGGTTGTTTAGTATGAAATGGTGGATATGCTTCATCAAAATTTAGTGTATTAAGTTTCTCTCTTATAAATTTACAGACAAAAATAAATTTCACCTTTAGTGGTTTCTTATGCTGATTAATTAATTCTATAACTTTTGGTTTGATTTTTTTGATAAATGTCTTTTCATCGTACCCTTTATTACCATATATCCTGTATGTTTTCAGATACTTATCAAACGCTGTTTCTTGTTCTATTGGGGTGAAATCTTCTTTTTCTTCATATTCAGTGGTAGATTTTTTAAACGTTCTTTTAAATCTTTCTTTCAGACTTTCTTTCGGAGCAAAGCGTTTTCTTATTTGATCAGCCTTTTCATTCAAATTTTCTTTTTGATTTAAACGTTTAAATATTTTGTTAAACTTTTCCTTCATACTTTCTATTCGTTTATCTACAATCTTTTTAGGGGGCTCTGGCACATAAGATAGTATCCAATCTGCGAACTTGTTAATATCTTTCATTATTGGTTTAACAACTTTACTTTCCAAACTTTTAATTGATATGGTTGGGGGTTTTGGTTTTAGAGCTCGAACATTAATCTTAGGTATTGGTTCGTCAAGAATGATTCTTTGTTTCTGAAGATTTCGCATCTCTTCCATAACTTCTGGAATATTACTCAACGCTTCAATGAGTTCAGGTTTATTCGATTTAGACATTTTTTTAATGCCGCGGTCTTTAACAATTTGATATAATTCCTTAACTGTTTTCTTTTGTAACTCTTCCATTTTTTTTTAATTTTATTATTTTTGTTTTTAAATAACAATTGAATTCATTTTTTTTTATTTCCCTATAAATTCTCTGATAAAATCCTTGATAAATCCTTGATAAAATTTTTCCCATTTTTTTGTATTTTTTTTTTTTACCTATAAATTCTCTGATAAAATCCTTGATAAATCCTTGATAAAATTTTTCCATTTTTCCATTTCCACATTTTTTTTAATTTGTCCTAAAACCCCCATTTTCACACTACTAAGGCAGACTGATCCAAAAGCCAATACAACTGCCACAGAACAGGTTGCATTAACATTTCTGTAGTGAACAAGAGTTTTTACTCGAATGTGCATTAGAAGAAAAACAAATGGAAAAATATAACAGACAGAAATCCTTATTCAGCTTCACAACAGAAGTACCGACTTAATTGACAAGGAAAAAAACGCTTGTTTATTTATTTATTCATTGTTACCAAAATAAACATTGCAATTTTGGCTAGAATACAAGCAAGGCCATTGTCCGTAAAGATAATTTCTGGAAGGGAGTTTGAATCTCGTTGGTTTCCCAGTGGTATATCACAAGTCCATTTAATTTGGTATCCAATCGATAACGGAAAAAAAATCAGTAATTTTTTTGGCCAAACACCATTCAATAATTTGTTTTATGAAGGTGTCGGAAGCGGTTGTAACATTTTATTATTATCGCATTTTCAATTAGTGTTATTGAATCTGTCAAGAGCACTATTAGTGAGACACGCAAACTAAGAAGAGAATCTCGTGACACAAATGAAACATTCCGGTATAGGGCGTATTGACAGGTTTTCTGATAGATAAGTGAAACAATGTATGTGCGGCATTATATATCTTTAGAAAACAAAATTTCACTTGAGAGAGTGAGGAAGTTTTCTAGGTCGTGCAACCAACCAATAAATTAGAAACCGAGAACATCGCGTGTTTTCTTCTTTTCCGAAAAAGGCACGTGATCGCAAAACCTTGATTTTCAAGGTGAATGGCGAAAATTACTTTGTCTGGATCGCAATCTATTCACTGTCATCAAATCTAACCAACGTGTGTAGAAATTTTTGCGAGAAAGTGACTGTTGATCGAAGACGAACTACGAAAGCAAATATCGTGAAGATTCGCGCTTTCTTCTGAAACAAATAGTATCCTCTGGGTATTTGAAGGTGGTCCAATAGTAATAATAATAATAATAATAATAATAATAATAATAATAATAATTTATGAACTTATTGTCCGCAGCTTAACATGAGAATGATCAGCTGCGCATTACAACTACATTACTTTAAAAGAAACAAATAAAAGAAAATACATTAAAAAATTAAAAATAAAAAGAATAAATATGCATGTAAGTATAAGAACTGAATATAATGGTCACCAATATAAAATTTTAAAAAGATATGCGCCTTAAAATTGTTCACATTAGTAATCGCACGAAGTTCTTTGGAAGAGAGTTCCAGAGCTTTGGCGCTGCCAACATAAAAGCTCTTTCACCTAACGTCTTCGATCGAGCAGCTGGCATAGAAAGTAAAATACTATCTGAAGATCTAAGGTTATATAAGGACGATTTAAACGTTAGTAAATCGCATAGATATTTAGGAGCAAGGCCGTGAATTGCTTTGAACGTAATAAGCAGTATCTTAAATTCTATCCGGGTTTTAACAAGAAGCCAATGGAAACCACGAAGAAGGGGTGAGATGTGGCAAAACCTAGGGGCATTACAAACTAGCCTGGCTGAGGCATTCAAAACTCTCTGCAATTTGTTAAGCTGGTAGTTGGGCAGCCCATACAAAAGACTGTAACAACAATCAACACGAGATGTAATGAATGCATGGACAAGCATTTCCATTGATTCTCGAGACAAATACTTGCGAATGCGTTTGATATTATGCAAATGGTGAAAGACAACACCACATGACTTGCTAATATGAGTTGACATAGTGAGCTCCTCGTCAAACCATGAGCCTACAGTTTCTAGCTACTGTTACAGGACAAACATCAGTCGACCCAACCCTAATGCAATTGATGTTAACCTTGGCCAGCTGCTGCCTAGTACCTATAATTAAAAATTCTGTTTTATCATCGTTTAACATAAGATCATCTGAAATCATCCAACTCCTAATGTCACTGACACAGTCAGTCATGGACTTGATGGCAAAATCAGCATTCGCAGATCGATTGGGGCTGAATGATACATAGAACTGTGTATCGTCCGCGTAGCAGTGAACTTGTGGGAGGTGGCGTTCAACGATCTGAAACAGTTTGCGCGTGCAGATAGTGAAAAGCAAGGGGCCCAAACATGATCCTTGAGGAACACCTTACGACAAAGCTGTTGATAACAAATTTTAAAAGTCTTACCGATCTCCCACTGAAACACTTTTAACGTCGCACCCAACTTCGCTTACCACCCCGGCAAATTCATGTCCGAGAATAACACATTTCGCTGACGGAAACTCGCCAGCTAAAATGTGCAGATCGGTGCCACATATTCCTGAGAAAGCTACCTTCACCAAAACTTCATTTGGAGAGGAAACATGAGGTATTGGTGATGTTATAATGGATAACTGACCATCGCAAAGCTGTACAGCTCTGTTCATGTTTGCGACTGGAAAGGATGAATCAAACTCGAATACTCCACTCCAACATGGCTTTCGGAGTGGCTTGTCTTGTATACGTAGCTGACATCTGTCATTCACGGATGGGCAAAGGTTATCAATATTCACGGTCAAGTTGACGACCGATCTTATAAGAGTTCGCCAAGGCCTGAAAAAGTAAGTTCTGCAGTGAGAAATTAAGTTTTGCCGTGGCAGTTCTGGGCCACCGTATGTCATTATAGTATTCGTGGCAAGTTAAAACGAGTAGTTGCGTGAAGTAGTATAGAAATGACGGTCCTCAGACAGCAGGATTCCAGGAAATCAACCAAAATAACCCAAAATCAGCAAAAACCAGCGAAATTCAACCAAAACCCATCAAAATCAGTCCAATAAAAATTTGATAAAAATCAGATCAAAATGGAACCAAAATCCCAAAAATCAGATCCAACAAAAGCCAACAACTCTCAACAAAATCCAGTGTAATCACACAGAGGAAAATGCCGATCAAAATCAAAATCAAAATAGATCAAAATCCCAATCAAAATTTATAGGAGAGTCCCCTGACAACCATCCGACCCATCGTCTCTACCAATTTCCGTAGAATATCTACGGATGGCATATAAATCTAGCATCGTCTAGCATTTCTTAGCATTTCTTAGCACATTTTCAACAAATCGCAAGCAAAATACCAACAGATTATCAGCAAATAAGACGAGGTTGAATACTCCACTCCAACATGGCTTTCGGCGTGGCTTGTCTTGTGATACTCAGCTGACATCTGTCATATGCCATTCACGAATGGGCTTAGGTTCTCAATATTTAATGGCATTAATTGATCATCGAAGTTATGTACACAACTTATGCAGCTGTGAAATTAAAGCCTGAAAAACATTCAGGCCTGAACGGGATTCAAATCCATGACCTCTGCGATCCCGGAGCAGTGCTCTACCCAACTGAGCTATCAAGCCAACTGGGATCTGGTCATGTTGTGAGTTCGTTATATACCCGTATTCTCAATATTCACGGTCAAGTCGACGTGATCTTTTTTAGTGTTCGCCAAGGCCTTCGATTCCGTGCCCCATGGAAGAGGAATGCACACTTAGCAATCCGTCAGAAGGAGGTCACGTCAGAATCTCCTCCGATGTCGAAATCCGATGTCATCTGAGTCATCTATCTCTCATGTTCACGACCGAAATTAGCATTCCGAACCAGCAGTCATCGCAGAAAACGTTCCGGTCTATATTTTATCCCTAGAATGACCCAGAAGACAGATCTTCTATTTTTCGGTAAGGCATAATAAAATTTGAAAGCAGATGGAAAACCTCCTTTTCATGGATGGCTAATTACAACTACAACCGCGCGACATCACATGCCGATCTTTCAGACGGAGATTCTCAAATCACCGGAGCTTCAAAGAACAGACAGAGGTTACGGTTGACTGAGTCCTTAGACAAAGGCAATTAAACTTGGGAGGGGAGAGGAAAGGAAATATAGACCACTTTCGTAAATGGCGGCCGATTTATTATTCTTTTGTATGTATGTTAATTAGACCCACTGGCCTCATTTTGACACAAAAATTCTATTGAATTTTGCACATTCTAGCGAGGCCAGAGAGGCTCATTACCACGAAAACAAAAGAATTTTTTGTTTGGCCGCCATTACGAAAGAGGTCTATATGAGCGCTTAATAGTGTGAAAAGTCCAACTCAACAGACGACGTCCAAACTAGCAATGTAAAAAATGCTTTTATTTCAGAAAAGGTTTTCACTCTGCAGCTATTTGAAAAATATGTCGTAAATTAATTTAGATATTCTACGGAAATTGGTAGAGACAATGGGTCGGATGGTTGTCAGGGGCCGTCCTATAGATTTTGATTGGGATTTTGATCTATTTTGATTTTGATTGTGATCGGAATTTTCCTCTGTGTGATTACACTGGATTTTGTTGAGAGTTGTTGGCTTTCGTTGGTTTGGTTTTTGTTGATGGGTTTTGGTTGAATTTCGCTGGTTTTAACGGATTTTGGTTTATTTTGGTTGATTTATGTTTCAATTTTTCCTGGAATCCTGTTGTCTGAGGACCGTCATTTCTATAATACTTCACGCAACCACTCGTTTAACTTGCCACGAATACCATAATAACATACGGTGGCCCCGAGAACTGCCACAGCAGAACTTACTTTCTCACGGCAGAACTTACTTTCTCAGGCCTTGGCGAACTCTAAAAAGATGACGTCGACGTGACCGTGAGTATTGAGAACCTTTGCCCATCCGTGAATGACAGATGTCAGCTACGTATACAAGACAAGCCACTCCGAAAGCCATGTTGGAGTGGAGTATTCGAGTTTGATTCATCCTTTCCAGTCGCAAACATGAACAGAGCTGTACAGCTTTGCGATGGTCAGTTATCCATTATAACAACACCGATACCTGATGTTTCCTCTCCAAATGAAGTTTTGGTGAAGGTAGCTTTCTCAGGAATATGTGGCACCGATCTGCACATTTTAGCTGGCGAATTTCCGTCAGCGAAATGTGTTATTCTCGGACATGAATTTGCCGGGGTGGTAAGCGAAGTTGGGTGCGACGTTAAAAGTGTTTCAGTGGGAGATCGGTAAGACTTTTAAAATTTGTTATCAACAGCTTTGTTGTGCTAAGAAACGGGTTGTTGTTCATCGAGAAAAATGTGATAATAATATAAATTCTTCATTTGTCACGGGATGTAGTCACTGGATGTTGATCGCGATGTTTTGACTACTTACTGCTAGTCTTCTTCGAGACAAACTAACTTCCGACTTAGGATTTCGAGTTGGATTTCGAGTGAGGATTGTGTTTTTTTCGAGATGGTGACTTGTAATCCAGCGCAACGAATCTAGGCAAAAATGTCAAAATCTTCAACGAAAATGTCTACAAAGTCACAACTGGGTCGGTAAAAGTCAAACGGCTGAAGTAGAGTTTGGATTGTTGAGAACGATGTTTCTATCGTCATGTACAGTACACTTGCTAAAGAAGGACTTTGAGAAATTCGCAGTTTTTTTTCGTGAGTGATCACCGCACTGCTATTTTGACGAACGGTTATAGTAGTGGAAGAAGACTATTTACACACGTTCATCTTATTTAGTGCGTATATAAAGATTTTTACCGTGATTGTTCATTGGGAATTATGTAGGAGAAGAGCGCGCGCTTTGTTATAACTTAATTTATGCGCAACAGAAATGAGGGTGAGTGCACTCAGTGCATAGTCTTACCATTATTTTACCCATTCGTCTATGCCTTTTAATGAGGCCCTGTTAGGGGTAGATTCCGACAAGCGACATGGCCTTGAAACGGCGACACGAAGGAGCTGAAATGACGACGAACAACAAGCCATTCACGCGAAATTACGACGGCGACCTGCGAACCTTCCGAAACTGCGACTTAAAAAGGTTTGAAACTCAGACGAGCGACATAAAGAACCCCCCTAACAGGGTCTCTTCCCGGGGGGGTGGGGGTACTCCGGCGAATTTTGGATAGGGGTGTGCCGCGAAGGTTCGTGAACCCTAACCCTATTTAAGGACTAAGAAAGCGAAAACTGATATCCTTTTTAAGGCCCAAAGCTGAAAAATGACACCTTATTCAAGGAAAAAACAAAATTATTAATAGCATAAGCTAGCCTATCGAAGGACCACACCAGGGACACAGAAACAAAAGGTTAAAAAAAGATACCCTATTTAAGGACCGAAAACCTCAAAAACCATACCTTATTCCGCGACACGTACCTATATAGCCCATATATGGGAGTACCCTCCCCCCCCGGGGGGTCTCTTAATTGGTGCTCCACAGTAACTGCGTTTCCCAGTTTTCAATTTAAAGGCATATATAGCGGTTGTACGTACAAGGGAACACCTTGTAATACAGTGGTCAGAATGACCTCGGTACATTTTAAATTTAAAGTGTTCGTGCAAGTCTTCTCATTTTTCTGCTTTTATAAAATAGATTTTTTGCAGCGTGTCTATAATGCTGTTCGGGGTCATGTCAGTGTTGATACACAAGTGCATATCTTCCACCAATAACAATGCAAGTATGTATGCATTAAAAACAAAACCAAACACTTTATTTCCCTATGCCCCTTTTTTTTTTAACCAAACAAGACGATCTAAGATCGTAAGTCGGGCTGCAGGTAGACGTGCTGTTATGAGTGTTGCCCACTTGTGGTGCAGAGTGGTCCAAAAAAGAAATGCTAAGGGTACCAAGGTCCCAGAGTCCAACGTGGCATCTTTGTTGTCGTTTTCTCGAGTTTAATCGCGAGGCACCTTGTCTTTATCAGCAAATGCTCTTCTGTCACTCTGTCCACATTTTCTGTTCACTGGTAACTCGTTTGATTTCTGCTTTGAGTGAGACATTCGTTAAATCATTTGATTCTTTTGCTATTTTCAGTTCGCGGAACGACCCGTTTCGAAATATACGCTCATTAATCACGCCATCTTTTAGAGTGGGTCTACCGCGAACGGTGGGTCTGTATGTTTGAGCGTAGAAAAGATGCCACCATTTGTTTCGCCATCGACTTCGACATCGTAGAAAGGTTGCGCCCGTATTACGTGTCTGCTGTATTCCCCATTGCACTAGCTTCCTGTGCAGACGCCCTTAGGGCTCGTTTCTCCCCCACGGAGATGGACAGACGGTCCCTGGGGGAGAAACGAGCCCTAAGGACGTCTGCGCAGGAGGCTACCATTGCATGTGACTGCGATTTGCCCGACCAAAAAAGACCTGTTTCATACAATTCTCTACAAAAGTATCAGCACACGTAAGATCAAAAATGGTTGTCTTGACCACCCCCTTCCCAGCCCAAAATGTTGGTAATTTCTCTTCCTGTAACAATGCCATAAGTTCTTAAGCAGAGAATTAAACTTCACAGAACTCCACTATTTTATTAAGAGGCCCTGCCAGGGTAAATTCCGACAAGCGACACGGGCCGAAAAGTAGCGACAGCGACCAAATGAAATAGCGACAAACGACTGCCATTCTATTAACAAATGTCGACAGCGACATCAAAGCCGAGAATTAGTGACAAAGAACTGAAGTAGTTGTCCCTTAATTTCCGACAGCGACGTGAAGCCTTGACATAACGCCGACATGAGGCATTTTAAAATTCCGACAAGCGACTTGGGACCCCCCCCCCCCCCCCCTAGCAGGGCCTCTATTAAGGGGGCAGTCTAGTCAAATTTCAGAGAAATGTTCTAAGCATCTTTAAAACAACAGAGCTCTGTAACGATTTTATAGAAAACAATGAAATTTTCACCAGAGCATCCCTTCAGGATGACCTACACAGGAAGGTGTAATTTGAGATGAAGTAGTTAAAAGATAGTTAATGATTAACTCCTGAATTTGACCTTATCAGCTGAGGGTTGCCGTCTGCCCCACATACTTGTTATGTGCAGAATTCATTGAAAATGAATTTCCCTTTCTATCCGTAACTAACATGGATTGAACTATGATCCTATGGAGCGGTTTCGGGGTAAGGCCATAAGTGTTCCCATGGCAACCAAATCCTTCCAAATATGGGTGTAGAACAGATCTCTCCTCAAGTATTTAACTTAATCCAATTTCGCTCCATAGGATCATAGTTTACATCCTAAAGGCAGTCTGTGCCAAATTTCACAGCAATTGGTCATATACTTAAGCAAAAAATAGTTAGGGGGAGATGCCTACTTCCGGAAAAAGGCAAATTTGAGAAAAATGCTCTTAGAGTTGGCACAAATTTAAACTTTTCCTTAACCGTTTCCATGGCAACCGATCGCCATTGGCAGATTATATCACGAAAATCGCTTTTATCAGCTTTCACAGGTCAATTTATGTGAAAAAGACTTCGAAAACTTAAAGTAGATGGGTTAAACTATAGTTTTAAGTAAAAATATTAAAAATGGTTGGATGACCGAAAATTCACAAAAAATCTGACTAGACGGCCCCCTTAAGCGTGCTAAGGATGTTGTCTGGGATTGTAGGTAATAACAAGTATAATATGTCGGTATAGAGAGGTACCCGAACACCTTCTTACCCTATCCACACATTCTGTAACAATAACATCTCTAGCAAAAGCCCTAGTACAAGCAATATTTATTTATTTATTTATTATAATCTATGGATTAAAAAAACCAAAGGATGAACTGTAAAGGAGTCCTAGACTCCATATAAAAACAGATCACCTAAAAATATAAAGAAACACAAAATAATAGTTTCAGAAACGACAACAAAGATGCCACGTTGGAAACCAGGACCTTGGTACCTTTAGCATTTCTTTTTTGTACCACTCCGCACCATAAGTGGTCAACACTCATAACAGCACGTCTACCTGTTGTCCGACTTACGATCTTAGATCGTCTTGTTTAACTAACTAGTGGTAACCACAGGTTAGAAAGTGCGGGCCTAGATGCACTTAAGGGAAGGTACTGAAACGAGAGATTACAAAATCTACATTCGTGTGGACGTTTTTTGGGAAGTTTGCATTGAGTTGTAGCATAGTTAGTGGACTAACTATGGTTGTAGTAGATCAGCTCCGTAAATCGAACAGCTCCTTCAAAAAGTGAAACTGGTTTACCAGAAAAATTAACCGTCCAAAAACCGAACAGTATAAAATATAACGCAACACACCTTATCTTCACGGCAATATGAATTTAAATAGATCGTGAAAAATCTTCACAATCACAGCAACTCGTCTCGAAAGCAATACCTATAAAACAACTTTTCCAAAACGTAACGTTTGCAATCTTCCATGCCTCGATTTTATGTGGCAAACTGTTGAGTTTGACTCATTTTTCGCATTGTGAGATTGACTCATTTTCGCATTCTTATCGTTCTTGGAGAACGGATTTTTCTCTTCCGGTGTTATGATAAACTATCGTGATTGACACATTTTTAGCATTCCGATCGTTCTTAGTGGAAGAACAAAATTTTAAACTTCCGCTTTGTGCTTGCCTGTTATTAACGTGGCGCGCACGCGTAAAACGCAATCCGCTGGTCACTGTCAAGATTAGGGTTGCGGGCCTCTCTTGGGCCCGCAATAATATTCACCCCCCAAAAAATAGTTTATTGGACTAGTAATAATGTACGTTTTACCACGATAAGAATGCTGACATTGTTAGCCCTTTGTTAGAGGAAGTAGTAGGAATGTGGTATGTGTGTAGTCAAAATTGGAAATTTTGTACTTTTGTTATTGATACTCAGTGGTATACCGCTGTAGTTGGGTCAGCGGACATGCGCGCTTAAGTATTTAAGCATCTGCTGCCTTGAGCGGCCATGTTTGTTCTGTTGTCTTAAGAGTTAATTTGGATTATAGCTAAAGGTTGCGCTTAGTATTATCAGGGACGGCGGAGCGTATTTTGCAGTGGGGGGGCTGAAAAGGAGCGCCGGAAATCTAGAGTCTCGGAAATCGTATTTACAACATTCTCCGCGACATACTTCTTGAAATAATTAGCCTGGATAAAGCGTAAAATGAAATGTACTTTTAATGTTTACAGCAATATTTTGGAGGTTATTTCTCAGCCTTCCGGTCTCCAACGCTAACCTGCGGTTTTTGGACACAAGCTTCCCGTCTGTGGGAAGGAAGCACACGCTGAAGAAGTGTTAAAAATTTGTAAACGCGAAAAGTTTCCGACGAGGCTTGTATAAAGTTGTAGCTTAAACAAAATAAAATGTCATCCTCCTCAAAAAGGGGGGGGGGGGGGGGGCCGTGGTGACATTAATAACTGGCGCATAGCAACATGTAAATGGTGTGAATGTAGATGAATGAAAAATGTTCGTTAATGCTGTGACATTGCTGCAAATATATACAGCACCACCAATATCACAACTACATTTGCCTGAAATGTATGCAGCACCGTCTTACCCTTTAAGTCCTATTAGTGACCAGCATCCAATTTCTCATTACAATGTTCTCTGTTCATCAACCATTCATGTTATGAGAATAACGAAAACGATCACCAAAAAAGAGTTGTATTGATATTTAAACAAATTCTCCTCACTTGTATCATGACAAATATATGAAAAAAGTCAGGAGAAAATTAATATTGATTTGTGGGCTTAAAAGTTTAAGTCTTACAGTGGTAGAACTTGTTTGATAAATCATTTTGTTATGTGTTTCAATTTCCCACCAATACAGCAACAGTTTCTTAAGAAACTAAATCCATTATAGTAATATTGTTGTTTATAGTATTTGCTAAATATTGGGACTTTTCTTTACATCTTTTCCAGTGTTGTAATCAATCCAAACAGCAACTGTGGCATATGTTCTTCTTGCCAAAATGGTCAACCGCACCACTGTGAAACCGGAGGGCTACGGTCAAGTATTGGTCTTTGGCGGAATGGTGGATGGTCTCAGTATTGTCGTGTTTTATCAGAATGCATCCACTTAGTACCGCCACAGATTTCACTGCGTCAAGCTGCTCTATGCGAGCCCATGTCATGCATTGCACATGGTTTTGATCTCCTCGTGCCATTAGCAACATCCTCTGAGATTCTGGTTTGCGGATCAGGCATCATTGGTCTGTTATGGGCCTGTCTGCTGCACTTCCATGGGTACAGGAAGGTAACAATCAGTGAGATTTCTGAACGACGGCGAAGTCTTGCTGTAGGGTTGGATACTGGATTTCAAGTGGTTCACCCTGAACTTCTAGTAAATCACGCCAATGATGCCAAACAGCTGGGAAATGTAAACTGGGGCTATGATGCTGTCATTGATTGTACTGGTGCCCCAGCTGCTATTGAACAGGCCATAAAATATTTACGATGTGGGGGCAAGATGCTTGTATTTGGGTGTTGTCCAAAAGACTCGACAATCAAAGTTGACCCGCATGAAATCTGTACAAAGGAGCTTAAAATTATTGGATCACTCATTAATCCTTTCACATTTCCAAAGACCATTCAGCTGGTGAAAGACATGGCTGCAACGTACTTGCACTATGAGAAGTTAGGTGTTATGGTCTTTCAGCTGCAAAATTACCAATCTGCAATTGATGCATTGGCAAAAGGAGACATAGCCAAGGCTGTCTTTGAGACATAGAATTATATAGATATAAAACCATAAGTTCCATAAGTGATCATTATGTTATTTTTCCTTTTCTTATCATTGCATTATGTTGGGGAATCCAAAAGGAATAGATTGTGAAATTTTTTTTTTGGCCATTCTATGAATTTGAGGAAACTGCAATAATCTGGAAAATAAATAAAAAATAGACACATATCTACATAAATTTAACTTGGGCTTCTTAACTAGTAAATCCTGAATTTACTTAATTGTTCCTCTTAATTTTGTTCCAGTGAACCTCCAACTTAATACTTATGAGTGTCACCATATGTGTGTTTTAGAACCTTGACACCAATATATGACTGAATGTAAATAACAATCCATAAATTCCACCTCAGGGGTACTTTTTTTTGGAATGGAAACAAAAATATTACCTTAAAAGGATTATTGTTCTTTGTGCTTGATGTCAAAGACATGAATTGGCTTTGTGCTCTGATTGCTCCAAAGAACTATATGTGTGTGTCTTGTGACAATTTGACCAAAGCAATAACTTTGGTTTAGGTTTTAAGACAGTTGATTGAAAGCTGCTCTCTTTATAATGAAAAACTTTAGAATAGAATTACCCAGAATACAATTTAGTAGTTTTTGTATAGTTTGATCGTCCGGGTGAGGGTAGTTCTGAAACGAACTGTTGTTGGTGATTGACGTTTCGACAACCTGAGCGGAAGTCATGTTCAGAGTCAAGTGAATAGTGTTTTTCAGACGATAAGTCTGGTTTAACAGCGTGCGGGAGGTCGCGAGTTCAAACCCCGGCCGGACCAACACTCAGGGTCTTTAAATAACTGAGGAGAAAGTGCTGCCTTTGTAATGACATCTGCAAATGGTTAGACTTTCTAGTCTTCTCGGATAAGGACGATAAACCGTAGGCCCCATCTCACAACTCTTTATAATTAATTTGTAAATGTGGGACGTAAAAGAACCCATGGCACTCTTCGAAAAGAGTAGGGCGTGTTCCCGGTGTCCTGGTCTAGCTGACTTGTGCCGTCATTGGTCTGGGTGGTTGGAGTGAGATCATCTATGGACTGAGGCGGCTGCCAGAGACGCTTTCTATATGCCGATGTCCGATCTCACCTTCTGGTTCCTCCGCAATTCAGCTACTAGCTGCCAGTGAGGAAAAGTGGCACCCATTCGTTTCGTTTCGTAATTACTCTCAAATATGTTTACTAGGTAGACAAGCGCTGCATAGAAATAAGTAGATAACGTTGTACATTTTGAACTGAATGGTTTTGTTTGTTGTTTGTTGGTTCTCTACTCTGCTCCGAGAGGTTTTTCTCCGAGTACTCCGGTTTTCCCCTCTCCACAAAAACCAACATTTGATTTGATTTGATTTAATTTGATTTAATATGATTTGATTTGATTTGATTTGTGCTTTACAGTGTCCCCAATTAGTACGTCAGTGCTAGATACAGTTGACACTCAAATAAAGTTCATTATTATTATTATTATTATGGTTAGAATGTAATGTTTGACGTGTATACATATATTACAATGGTCAATTTGGTTTCAAGATGAAATGAAGAAAAATAAATTGAAGTGTTTTAGAGCAGACTCTTGGTGTTTTATTAACATACATTCGTTCCAGAATTATGTCCGTACTGCATTCACGTGACTAAATAGACGGGCTCTTGCTGGGACGGTTTTCGCGCTCGCAGAGAAACGATGATGGTGAAGGTTTCGCACGAAATGCTGTTATGCCTTTTAATGGCCATATCTGCAATTTTAAGAAATACCTTGGATTCGGGAATGGTTCGTTGAAAAAAAAAAAGAAAAAACCGAAAAGATGATCTCGTTTTTTTCGCTCTGAGTTCGAACTGTGGCCTCCCTGACACGAATATTATATCGAAATATACTTTAAAAAATAGCTTTCGGAAAGCGCACGCTATCATTCGCTAATACGCGCTAGCCGTTTGCCCATTAGGGACGGACCATTAGAAAAGTGATGGGGGGGATGAGGAAAAAACCAAAAAAAAAAAATGCATGCAAGGGAAAATGCCAAGAAAAAAATTCATGCAGAAGGAAGGTCCAATTGTGACTTTTTCACACGTAGTAAAAAAATTCGTGTAGAGGGGTTCACCTGAAAAAAAAAAACCCTGCGCAAGCAGTGAGCGAAAAAAAAATTCGTGCAAGCTGAAAATTCCCCACCCCCCCCCCCCCCCATCACTTTTCTAATGGTCCGTCCCTAACCGAGTTCGAGGTCCGTACTGTAACTGAAGTTACGGACTGAGTTTTTTCGGCTGAGATTTATGGCCCAAGCGCGAACCACGCAGGCCATAAATCCGAGCGGAAAAAAAACGAGGATCCGTAACTTACATTAGGGACCGAGAAAACGAGGTTTGTAAGATATTTATTTACATCTGGAGACATTTTGTCGACCAAAACAAACTTTTGAATTTAGCGGGCTGTACAGTGAAGTACAGCCCGCTAAATTGACCAATCACAGCGTGCGTAATAACTGAGAGCAGGAGCGAACCCGGGGTTCGCTCCTGCTGATAGTTTATTATTACCATTATTTATTATTTATTAATTAATTATGCTGATATAATAAAGATATTTATGGTCTTACCTTGGCAGCTGACTATGTTCCTTACATAACTGCGAGTGATGGCACGATACGACAACATCACGAGATAAACTCAAATTGATTTATTTGTAAAACGCGTGTAGCGCAAGGTACAACTTTTCACCGCGAGGTTATCTAATTTTTTTTTTGTTGTAAAACTACTCGATTGACAGGTTCATTGGTAATACCAAAAAAGGTAAACGTAACGAAATGAGTACTTAGCGGAAACAGGCACGCTCTTCCTAACAGCGAGGATCTTTCATTTATGAAATATTTATTACCTCGTTTGATCAATCCATTTTACGTGTCTCCGTCTCAGTCACGTGACTTGAGTTAGGCGTTTTAAAAAGCCCTCTTTACGCCTTCCTTTTATAGCATACGCACTCATTAACAACGGTTGTGCTTAGTTGGATTAAAGTAATGCATACAAATGAAACAAAAAGAAAGATGAACCGTAAGTTTGTCTTTTATTAAGAACATGTCGCATTCGTCTCACTCAGTCCCAGTCATCACTCAAAAGCTATCCCAGAATGTGTGCAGGGATGAATGAAGACCCTACAGCTCGCCGGGATAGCTGATCTGAGCAAGATCTCCCGCATACGCAGGTTTTGATCTGCTCTTCATTCGCTCGAGTTATAACATAGGAATCGGAGACGTGATTCTTCAGTTCTCTTCTTCGCATTTCCTTAAAAGTGTTTCTATGTCCTCTCTAATTTCTTTGGGCTCAACTGTTGCGGTAAAGCGGCGGTAAGGTTGCCCTTTATGGTCAACTAAAATCTTTTCGAAATTCCAGCCGATATCGTTGTTTCGTACAGGGGACCACCTGATCTTGTCAATGTCGTCGATGAAGTTATCGGGCGCCGGGCATCGTGACTGCAATCAAATGGAAACAACGGTCAGTTGGAATCGTCCAGAATGTATCGGGATCATACGGAATGCATCGGAATCGTTCGGAATATATCGGAATCATCTCTAATACATCGGAACCTTCCGTAATACATCGGACAGACTAACAGTCAGTGTGGTACCCGCTTGAAAGAAACGTTGAACCATTAAGCATTTTTAATACCTGATTGGATGGGATAATTCTCGAATTATCGCCACTAATTGTTGTTTCCACCAAAGGCGTTTATTAAAAGCTTGGCATATCAATTGTGTTCACCCCCAGCTAAATCGTGACGCTGGGAGCTTATTACCAAATAATTATTCACACCTTCTCAGTTACTAGAGAGATTAAGATTGAGGTTTTTCGGCATTTCCCGCGAACGCGAACGTCAAGAAGTCACGTGACCAAGTTCCCGCCGTCAGGTTTGCGGTTTGAAGTTCGCGTTTGGACGTGAAGTAGGCGGTTTTCAGGTAAGTCATTTGCCTCAAGGTTTCTTTGCTTTTATTTTCAAACAAGTCGCGTTAGGGGAGTGTAGATTAATTGATACACATCTGTAATTTTCATTCAATATGGTTTTAGCGCAGAGAAGCAATTCGTGAGTTGCAATTATGTTGTGAATCGCGACCGCATTTTTCAGTTTCAAGCAACATGGCTGCCGAGCCACGAGTAAACCGCAAACTTAATCGCGGGACGTGCAGCAAACCTCGAACGCGTGACCGCTAACTTCTAACCGCGGTTCAGCCGTTTGCAGTGTTTGTGCAAACCTCTATCTTAATCTCTATACTGAGCAAAGCAATTCAACGCCATGGTGTGAAATAGAGCAGAGCCAAACTACTTCTCTCCTAAGTAAGACAATAATCAGCTTGACGCCATACTGCGTCTGATCAAGACATTAGGGACCTTAAGCAAACCACGACGACGACGTCGACGACAACGGCACCAAACAATAGCGTCGATCAATGAAACAATGAAATTGCACGTGCAAAATACAGTCTGGTAGATTTCTTTGCCGTCCTCTGCGAAAAAACAACGTGAAATGACCATTTTTCAAGTTTTCTTGAAGACGCGAGTGCGCAACGACAAAATTGCCAAGAATAATTTGTAATGAACCGTGAGCGGGTTAGGTTGGAAAAATCGACGGTTTGAAAAGTTATGGAAAGAAAATGAAATAAGCCTGCCGCCATTTGAACAGGAGAAAACCAAATCCATTTTTTTCGAACGTCGCTTCTTCGGCGTCGTCGTCGTTCTTGCTTAAGCTCCCTGTTGTGGTGCTCTTGATGCTCATGGCGTACCAAGTAAGACTCTTGTTTGTAAATTCCACCCCAGTGAATAATCCATGATTAAAGAAACTCATACATGTTCAAGAGCCGCAAGAGGCCATTGAAGAGGGTCTCCCAGGGGGGTCCTTGTTCCCTTGTTCCCTTCCAAAATTGCCCTATGTTCCCATGTTCCCACACATTTTCGTCAATTGTTCCCCTTTGTAATTTTTCGAATTTTGTTCCCCTGTTCCCAAAAATTGGCTAATGTTCCCTTGTTCCCTTCGATATTTTGCCAATGTTCCCTTGTTCCCCAAAACCCCTGGGAGACCCTCATCGAATACCGATGTTCGTTTAGTTTAATTTTCTATTCTGGGTAGTTTTTTTGCCTATTTCAGTTAATTTATTTCATACTGTAATTATTTCTATTTATTTTGGCAAATAAAATGGTTGGTTGTTGTTGTCTTGGAAAACGTGTTTCCGGTCCTTTTCCATAAATAACTTTTTTGAAGTTTTCATATCCCAGCCGAACCCCCGCGTATCCCTCTCTGTCCTTTATGTTCTCTTGGTTTGATCGTACACCTGGTTGCAAAGTGAATATATCATTAAGTCAGGGGTGTTTACACGAGAAATTATGCTCGCCCCGGTAGGAGTCTACACCTGGTTTTTCGTTTCGTTTTACATGATGACCTTTTTGATGAAAGTGGAAATTAAATTGACGCATGCGCGACCCGAGCTAGTACCCAGGATTGCCGATTTCAGGGATATACCTCATGCCAGTATGCCATATACATAGTCTCCCGCACCATTGTGATGGGCGCGGGAGACTATATGGCATACTGGCGTGAAGTATATCCCAGAAATGCCGATTTCGTGATTTCATACCGAATCGAGTGGCCGTTCTTCGTTTACATGATAGCGGCGCAAGATTCCGTATCGCAACGTGAATTTCGTTCCGGCATTAAAACCGGGGTGAACTTTTTCTGGCATATATGACTCACTCTGTCATGACTTTTCTGATGGTACCGTGTAAAAACACAAGAAGAAACCTGTGTGAACTCGGCGCCGGGGTCAAAATAGCCGCGGGCTCATGTTAACGCCCCGTAAGGCAATTGCACCCCAGTCTTCTGTGAGTAACACGGCTGGCGCTGAAATGCTTACAAACAATTGGGGAAAAAAGAAAAACTCCTAGACAAGTAATATATACTTTCACATACCTTTAAAAACGTGTAAATCTTGTGCTCTTTCTTGCCATTGACATCGATCTTTTCCAACAGTTCCAAATTAGGATCCAATTCAAATCCATGGCCAGGACGCACGTACTTCAATCCGTTTAGAATCTCATACGCATTTTCTCCCGGTTCCTGAAATCCAAACTGGTTACAAGGAAAGGCAAGAAGTTTCAAGCCGCATTTTCCACGCCCTTCAGTGTTGTATTTTTCTAGTATTTCATTCATTTGTTTGTACTGCATGGTTAGTCCTCAAAACGTAGCCACGTTAACTACCAACACGACGTTGTTTTTGTAGTTTTGGGACGAGTACCTCATTCCGTGAATATTGTTGATGGGGAAGTCATAAAGCGAACCTGTTCCCTCACGACAATTACTGAAAGATTTCTTCCTTTCCCCGCCGTAACTGCTTTGAAGGTAGACCAAGAGTAACACAAAAACCTTGGCGGTGTCCATCGTGTTCTGTTCCTTTTGACCAAGAAGGCCACAAAGGGGAAACTCTCCTTATCCGATCAAGTGTTCCAAGGAGATTGCAAAATGACCTTGTTGCTTGATACGTAATTGACCAAACAAAGAATGGAGAACCCGTTAACGCACATGTGGTTAACAGAATTTGGTATGAATTATTAACAAGATACAGTCAGGCAAAGAATTCAAGACATCAGTCATCATAAAGATATTTGGGTGTCTTAAACCAGAGCTGCGATTAGGTACAGTCACTGGACTACTGATCAGTTTGGACAGTACAGGCCACCCTGTCCCTTTCAACACACCATAAGTAAATTCACCTGTAGCTGTTCTTCTGGTTTCGGGTAAGGGCTGGTTCACACTTTGACATAAGCATAATAAGCACAAGCATAAACATAAGCATAAGAAAAATATATGTGAACCGGGGTTACATAAGCATAAGCAGAAGCATAAGAAACTGGAAAAAGTTCCATTCCTTGTGCTTATGCTTATGCTTATGTAACCCCGGTTCACACATAGTTTTCTTATGCTTATGCTTATGCTTATGTCAAAGTGTGAACCAGCCCTAAGTGTTCTAACGTTCTTCAAAATTTCAAAACAACAGCAAAACGGCCAATATTAAAAAAAAAACGTTTTTCAATCACGGAAAGTGCAAAGGAACAACTCCTCGCTTCTGTCAAATGGCTTGATATGAAAGAAACGTTACAGGTTTCACGTGATATGTTATATGACATGTGTTATGTGATATGTGACGTATAAAATGTGATGTGATATGTGATGTGACATATGACATGTGATATGTGTCATGTGGTATGTGATATGTGTCATGTGGTATGTGACCTGTGGAATGTGAGATGTTATATGTCACATGTCACCTGCATGAATGAGAAATTGGAGAAATACAAAATATTGGGGTAATCGAACGAGTTTGATAATTATAAGGTAGAAAATATCAGTGTAAGGTAAAAGTAAAAAGGTGAAAGGAGTCACATGTTTTCAGAGTAGAGTTAACTATATAAGAATTGTTTATTATATAGATACTGATGAAATACCAGGATTTTTCCTTTTACTAAAAAATCATATCTTCATCGCGCGCAGTGAAAATATCATTTTTATTTTTCACGTGTGAGGATATTGGTGTCGCCATGGTTACCAACATGATAAACCAATTACAAGAGAGCTTCCCGCTCAGACGCGCGGCCGGTTCTTTTGAAATTTCATTAAAAACATGGCTTCGAGGTGCGAAGGCGGTACGGTTACCGGTGACTCTCTCGATGAGCTGCCAAATTTTCACATCGATATTTTTCCGAGCTGGTACAACATCCAGGAAGATTTGTCGAAGTTGTTTTATGAACGAGTTTTTATCAAACTCGAACGAGTTTGATAATTATAAGGTAGAAAATATCAGTGTAAGGTAAAAGTAAAAAGGTGAAAGGAGTCACATGTTTTCAGAGTAGAGTTAACTATATAAGAATTGTTTATTATATAGATACTGATGAAATACCAGGATTTTTCCTTTTACTAAAAAATCATATCTTCATCGCGCGCAGTGAAGATATCATTTTTATTTTTCACGTGTGAGGATATTGGTGTCGCCATGGTTACCAACATGATAAACCAATTACAAGAGAGCTTCCCGCTCAGACGCGCGGCCGGTTCTTTTGAAATTTCATTAAAAACATGGCTTCGAGGTGCGAAGGCGGTACGGTTACCGGTGACTCTCTCGATGAGCTGCCAAATTTTCACATCGATATTTTTCCGAGCTGGTACAACATCCAGGAAGATTTGTCGAAGTTGTTTTATGTGGAAATTTCATCAGTATCTATAAAATAAACAGAACATTACATGGCCGCTTGGAGATACGAAATTTCTCTTCTCGGGTTGAAAAAATATTTCACTTGTTCGCTGCACTCACTCGTGAAATATTTTTCAACACTCGAAGAGAAATTTCGTATCTCCGCGCGGCCATGTAATATCCTCTATTTTTATCCGTTGCAAGCTAAGGGACGGACCATTAGAAAAGTGATGGGGGGGGGGGGGGTTGGGGAATTTTCAGCTTGCACGAATTTTTTTCTTGGCATTTTCCCTTGTATGAATTTTTTTTTGTTTTTTTTCCCCACCCCCCCCATCACTTTTCTAATGGTCCGTCCCTAATGAATAGTACTTTCGTGGTGCACAAGATGATTGATTTATCTAAAAAGTACTTTATGGGCTTTTGCTTTTTCAGATTTACGTGCCTGGGACATAACCCTTGCCATGAAATGTCGTTGAATCATAGACCAACCCTAAGGGACGGACCATTAGAAAAGTGATGGGGGTGGGGGTGGGGAAAAAACCAAAAAAAAAATTCATGCAAGGCAAAATGCCAAAAAAAAAATTCATGCTAAGAAGAAGGTAAAAAAAAAATTCATGCAGAAGGAAGGTCCAATTGTGACTTTTTCACACGTAGTAAAATAAACTCGTGCAGAGAGGTTCACCTGAAAAAAAAAATTCCTGCAAAAGCAGTGAGCGAAAAAAAAAATTCGTGCAAGCTGAAAATTCCCCACCCCCCCCCCCCCCCATCACTTTTCTAATGGTCCGTCCCTAAAATGCAAGACAAGGTAGTCGTTTCTGGTGCTTAACTCATTTCCCCCTAGTCTCCTCCGCAGCCGTTGTTAGGATCGTCACGCAACGCTTCGGGGGAGAAGCGTTGCGTGACGATCCTAAGAACGGCTGCGGAGGAGACTAATTTCCCCCCGGCCTTGTAAATATCCTTCCTCCAGAAAGGATACGCAAAAAAACTTACAAAAAATATTGCGTTACTTCCGATTGCTTCCAAATTTGGCACACAGGCAGTAAATGAATTTACCCAATCACTTGGTGAATTTCAGCTTGTATACTTTAGTGACGGATACATGACGAATTTTTGAATTCTAACTCGAGAGCGTGGGCAGACGAGGTTTTTTTTATCATTTTTTCACATCATATTCTGGTAGACATCCCCGTATGGATATAGCGCCCCAAAATTTTGAAAAAACACGCTTCCATCGCTTTTTGTTCGTAAAAATGGCTTACACAAATTAAATTGTATTAAATTCTGAATTATTTAAATTTTATGGCAGATTTGAAAGGAATTTTTGCTTTTAATTTTTTTTAACAATTGGCTGACATCTTGGTTTATGGGATTTATGTGCAAATTTTATGCTACATTATGTAAATTAGGTAAAATGCTAATTTTTTGGGGGTAAATATTATGGCCTACTAGAGTGTGAAATATACATGTTTGGAAAGCCTATCTTGTACCCTATAAAATGAGATATATATTTCATCACTGCTGTAAATATCTGTGGAGATATTAAATAAAAAAACCTGTTACCACTACTTATGACCTCAACTCTTTTCGTTACTTTGCATCTAAGACCTGGAACTCCCTACCTAATAATATAAGATCTGAACATACTTTAACCGGTTTTAGAAGACTAGTGAAAAAAATCTCCTTTTAGACATAAGATATATTGAACATTTTAATGTAATAGATGTAAATAGATTTTAATGTAAATAGATTTTTCAATGTAATAGATTTTAATGTAAATAGATTTTTAATGTAAATAGATTTTTTTAATGTAATTTTTATACCATTATTTTTTCGAAGATATTAGCCTTCTCAGGCTACTCTGAAATTCGAGTTTTAAATAAAGTTCATGTATGTATATATGTATGTAAAAACGAAATGTCACTCAATTTGATTGATTTTTTTTGGGATAGGGAATGAGTTAATCAGTGAGACAAGAACAACAAGCTTTATTTACCAAATAAGAAAAAAAAGTTGTATTAATACAAAAAAGGTAATGTTTACTCAGGATGACTGAAAAGCTAATTGAGCTGAGTGAAACTAAGTAATTATTAAGTACAGGAGGGTAGGTTGGCACTAAAGCTTGATGAAAAAGAGACGAAAAGAATAAATAAATAAATAAATAGATAAATAAAAAAGTAAATAAATAAATAGATAAAATCAAGGAAATCAAGATCAAGGAAAGTTCTGACCGCTTTACGAACATGGTCTACTGGTCCTGGTCAACTGTTTTTGTTAAGCTTGTGTGACCTGTGGAGAAGAAGAATTAAGGGAGCATCGAGAGGGAGTTTAAGCTCCGGCAAGAGACAATGAGGGGCCAAACTACCCTCACTCTTGTACACTGGCCACGCAGGCTGGTTTTTGTTTAGCGCTTGCGAACTATTAAAATTGCATCCGCTGAAGCAATGGGTGGTCTAGTCTGTTATGAAGCTTTCTTTTGTCAGAGGAGTAACGCTTACCGACTTTTACTGTCCAAAAAGGACGGAACCCCACACTGAAAATTACGGGTAGCTCGACACACCACGGGCAAGAACCCGAGCGTAGTCCCGTGCACGGTCGTGTGCGCATGACGGAAGCGCAGATACTTGGACACTTGTGAGCAGAAAAAAAATATGGCGGGTATCAGTGATGCTGTTTTATAGGATAGGATTGTATGTCATCGTTGTCTTTTTGAATCACAGTAAGTTCTTTTATTATATGTTTGACTGGTACGAGATGTTGAGGAGCGTTTTTTCTGGTGCATTGAACGAGCCGAATGATCCTACTCTCACCGCTTAACTGGACCGTTCAAAGTCGATTTAAGCTATTCCATTTAGCTATGCATGCGTCATTATGCATGCTCCAACTGTACTGTTTTGTTCTCCTTTCACGTGTATCAACCTAAACAATTGAGTTAGAGCTCAATTTAGAGCTCAAACGCAAAATAGAAATTGGCTCAAAGTTCACCTATTTGGTGAGGACCCGGCATCCATTTTACTTTCATTGTGAGATTTCAAATTCGATTTGAATGTGAATTATTAGAAAGCAACCAGAAAATCATAATACTTGAAACGTGTAACTGTCTTTGAATGTCCTCAACCACAGCTTGTCCACATTCAATCTACCAAGCACCATATAATTGTAAAATTAAGAGAAACCAAATAATCCAATCATATTGTTGTTAGTAGCGTGGCACGCTCACCCGGAAATACCAACCTTGGCTTAAAACATGGTACACGGGTTATTTTCCAAAATGCATGTTGTTTACAGTGTGCCATGCCTTTTCCAATAGAACCAATTCACTCGTGATCAGCTGCCATGTTTTTAACGGAAACAAAAGAAGATGTTTGCATAAGAATATAATTCAATTCCTGGAGGATTAGTTTGGGACACCAACATGGCCGCCTTTTCATTGGTTGGGGACACCAGCATGGCTGCCATGACATCATGTGCATATGCACTTTAGGTGCAAAACTGGGGAAGCAGTTTTCAATTATGGTACTTGAGCAATATTGAATCTGAACAATCTGTGGTCGTGCCTTGCATGTTTCAAGTCTTATGGGTTTCTGAAGCAACTCTAAAGATTATTCAGTGTTCTGTGAAACCACTTGAAATTTTGCACACTTACTTTTTAGTGATTTTAAAAGAAGAGATTATTTATTGTTAAAATTGATTTTTAAATTGTTTTTTTCAACGTGAGAAAATTACCTTGCAGGTTTACTTGTCATGGAAAAAAATTTGAAAAGGGGTACTCCATCAACAGATGCGCTGCTTAACATAACTGCTGAAGCCTTGACAAAGTGGGAGGATTTAGCAGCAGTTCTTGGCTTTTCAAATCCAGAACGTTATCATCTAACAGCAGACAATCCAGACAAGTTTGAGCAGTGTTATCAAATGCTTGTAAGATGGACTCAGAAGCAAGGTTCACAGGCTACGTATAGATTACTAGCATCTGCCTTGCAACACCCAGATGTACAGATGGATAGCTTAGCTTTACGGTACTGTTATCAAAATTAATTTATGAAAAATTTTAAAGGTTGGGTTGATGAGTATGGCGATTGAATCTAGGTTCCCTGGAATTAAAGTTAATATAGAAAGGTTGCAAGTGCTTGGAGTAATGAAACCAGTGATAGTAAACTAGAAACTAGTGCATTTAAGAAATAATTAATTAACCCTTTAAGTCCCAATAGTGACCAGCATCCAATCTCTCATTACAATATTCACTATTCATCAACCATTCAGGTTATGAGAATAACAAAAATGATCACCAAAAGAGTTATATTGATAATTAAACAAATTCTCCTCACTAATACCATAACAAATGTATGAGAACAGTTGAGAGAAAATGAATTTTGATATTGGGGCTTAAAGGGTAAGGGTTATTGTGTTACCACCACCATGGGGGACAGGTGGTAAGGTTTGGAAGAGGTGCAAGAATTCTTGGGGAGTTGTGAAATAATATACAATTTATGTATGGCCCTGAGGGAAACAGTTTGTTTTGTTTTCGTGAAAGCCCTGATGTTTCCAGAGACGAAGTTAAGGAAAACATCAGAACTCGAGGGACCATACATGCTTTGTTTTATATTTAGACTTTCCCTTGACAAAATATATAACAAAAGCAAACAGACAAAGATGGCACAACAGGAGTGCAGGCAACAACTGTGCAATTGTATCCCAGTCTGGATACATTTAATTTTGATCGGGGACACATCACCAAGAATCAACCAATCACAGTGCTCATTTTGTTGAGTGAAAGTCTAGGTATATAACAATGCAAATTGTATACTTTTTGAGAATTTGTGAAAGGGTTTTTTTTGGCACTGTCACAGGCAAACTTAAAAAAAAAACAAATCTCTTTAGAGGAGTCTTAACCAATGGGTGTGAGTTTTTTTTAATATTTAGAGTTCTCACATTTGTTCTTAGTAATGCAACTGCTTTACCAAGAATATATTTAAAATATAACAGACTTAATAAAAGAATAGACTAGAGTGGAGAAACATGATAACAGACCTTTTTATAATATAGATCAGACCCTGCACACGCTCTGACTGGTCAAAAACCCATGTTTTATCAGAGCATAAAATATAGAAAAAGCGTGTGTTATTGTTTTTTTCGTCACATCACTTCTAATCAACATTTTTGTCAGAGATGGCAAAAAACATTTATTCATGATGGAGTTCTCTGCAAAGCAGAAGAAAGTTTTGAAGCTGAGATTAATATAACAAATAAAGAAGAAGAAGCAAAAACAGTTGAGAAGTTGGTATTAGATGGCATCAGTTTGTTGATATGTGTGCTTTGGTGATTCTTACTTGCGGCGTGTAAAATCTATATTATAAAGCAAATGTGCCGTGTGTTATACTGCAATGAAACACCCCAGACATTTGAAAACTCTGGAGAAATGTAGAAAACACTCGCCTAAAGCTCTTGTTTTCTATATTTCACTTGTGTTCTCAAATGCCTGTCATGTTTTATCACAGTGTAATACATGGCTTAGGCTTCTTTATTTCTTGAATAAAGTATTGTTTGCATAAGATTGTTTATTTATGTAAGTTATAAGGCAGTTTCCCTCTAGTCTTTGCAGTAAATTTACAAAAATAAGATGATACCTTCAAATCACATGAGTATTATTATTATTATTATTATTATTTTCCTTTACAGCCACCCCTCAAATAAGGATTATTGTATATGACGTTATGCAGGTAATTAGAAATAAACTAATCACTTAATGGGATGTTTCATTTTTGTAATAATATAGTTTTCTGATGATTTGTAATCAAAGTCAGAACAAAAACCACTTATGAAGTCTGAAGCTGAAATGTGTTGGGTCCAGAATAAAGCATTATTTGTTGAAAGACTGTCCTGTATTGTGCAGCAACTTTTATAAACATATATATGTATAAAGTGTAAAAGTTGATTTATCGTAAAACTTTGAATGCTCAATACGTGAACGTAGAGCGAAGTAGTTGTTGCAGAAGAAGAAAACACACAAACTACAGGTTTATCCCTACAAGCCTGTTTCGTGGTTGCCCACTCGTCAGGGGAATGGGCAACCACGAAACAGGCTTGTAGGGATAAACTTGTAGTTTGTTTGTGTGTTTTTTTTTTCTCCCGCAACAGCTACAACTACTTCGCTCTACGTTCACGTATTGAGCACTGTTTTACGATTAATCAACTTTTACACTTTTTATATATATATATATATATATATATATCAAGTGTATTTTAAAATATAGAAAGCCTTGGAAATTTTTGGTGTAACAGTTGCTGATGGCCTTTTCTCAGGTTTTGCTTCAGGACTTTTAGTTGATACCATTGTATTGAACCATTGTATTGTCTGGTTAGGAGTCATTGGCCGTTTTTATAATAAGGGACGCATTATCCGTGTGGACGAACTTGACCAAACATTCGTATTTCGTCTGGTTACGCGTCTCTAGTATAAAGACGGGCACACGACGCATTATGCGTCTAGACGAACAGCCTTTAGTAATACGTCTGGAACGACGCATTTTAAAGGTTGTTCGTCTGGACGCATAATACCTCTTGTGCCCGTCTTTATACCCGGGGGAGGGGGGGGGGGTACTTGGGTTAATGTTTGCTGGGTATGTGCCGCTGGCCTCTCAGAGCCCCCACCCCATTTTAGTCTATTTTTTGGCCAATAATAGACCCCATGTTAGTCACTTTTTGGAAAATGTAATTTTTGCGATCCCAACTTAGTCACTTTCTATTATGCATATACCTTGTTACCTTGGTTTCAAGAACGGAATGTAATGCGGTCAATGCAAGCTTATTGTTAAATTTAATAAACAACTTTCTGATCTTTTTAACCGAGAATTTTCCCATTTTGATTCCCTATTTACCCCCAAAATTCGAAAATTTGCGACCCCATTCTAGTAACTCTATTGAAAATGCGACCCCATTATAGTCACTGCAGTTGTGAAAATGCGACCCCATCCAGCGGCACATCCCTATTAGGCTCCTGTAAGGAAGTACCCCCCCCCCCCGGGTCTTTATACCAGACGAACTACGAATGTTTGCCCAAGTTTGTCCAGACGGATAATGCGTCCCTTAGTATAAAAACAGCCATTGTTTAGCTCTAATGTATTGTTTGGTCTTTTGTATCGGCTCTTGTGTACCGGTACACGAGGACAGAACCGAAAATTCTTTTGCTTATTTTTGAAAGCAAACTTGTTATCCCTGTTGTGAACTTTGTGATCACAAAATAGTGTAGCAAGTCCTATAAGTCACTGTGGCTTTTGGGAGACGGAACCAAGGAGTCTGTGAACCCTATGCATGTGATCCTCAACAAAAATGGCGGAAGCTACCTCGCCGAATGGGTCTCCTGTGGCGCGGTATAAGGTACGACAGGAAACGGCTTCGAGATACTCACGAGACCAGGACTGCGTGATACGTTTTCCAGAAACAGTTTCCGTAGTCTGCTACACAGCCGTTATTAGTGTCGTCACGCAACGCTCCTCCCCACCGTTGCTCAGCGCTATTTCATGAGTCACGTTTAAAGACCAACTTTTTCTTTGTTTTCAGATAAGTAGATAATTGCACGGGCCATCACTTGAATCATACTAAGCCGGAAGGAACAGAAACGAGAACTAGAGCGAGCAAGTAGCCTTGAAATGAACTTAATCTTTAGTCGCTGGGAAAACAAGATTTCCCCGAGATTCGCATTAAAATAATTTAATACGAGCGGGCTCCGCCCCGAGGTCCGACACGTGAATCTTTTTATATACCATGTTTGGCAGAAAAGATACCCCTTTCGTATACCTTCCATTGACAAATAGTACCTCTTTTATATCCCTTCCACAGAAAAACAGTGCCCCTTTCAAGCGACTGAAATCAAGCGTACCTTGACTAAGCAGGGCATTCAAGTTGTACTGAAAGGTGTCGACAAGATGAAGTTGATAATAAAGACGACACCGTGACGCGTTGACTGAAGTCCACCAAACACGCAGATAGACTGTAATGCGACCCCAACGAGTTTTATTTTTAACTGCTCTAACTGACCCGTCTTGTGAATAAATCGCTAAAACAGGAATTCTTCTTGTCATTTTCACGCTACGTTCAATAAATTAAAACAGTATAGTCATAACGTGTTTGTTCGAAATATTATAATGAAAGACCCTTTTAAATACCAAAATGACAGATTTCCCTACCCTTTCATATACTTCGACTCGTGAAATCCCTACCCTTTCATGTTCCTGAAGCGTGAAAAAGGTACCCCTTCCGGACGGAGCCTTCCCGAAGAGGCCATACCCCCCTCGGCTGAAAACGGTGCAAGCGGCATCTAAGAATTATATTCGTTTGCGGTCCGAGAAATAAGCATGTGATTGTTCGTGGGATTTTCTTTGAATAAATTTTCAAAAACCACTTTAAGTGAATTGGCAGGTAAACGAAGCTCATCATTAGATACTGAACGTGGGAAAAACGCGGCATATAATGCAGCCGTTCGTTCGGTTTGTCACGCGTTTTTCCCCTTGACGAAATGCTAGAAAACCGCAGCCTCACGTGAGTCCCCTAAACAGTCACGCAAAGCGCACGTGGTCGAATTAAGGGGGGATGGACCATTTTATTTTTGAGGGGGGCGGGGTGGTTGGGCGATTACAAAAAAATCCTGCACAGCAAAAGTATAGAAAAGAAAGTCGTGCACAGTGGGTCAAGGGAAAAAAGGTGCCAATAAGGCCAGTGTGCTAAAAAAAAAATTATTGTTTAGCCCAACCGGAGGAATCTTACCAAGACAAAATTGCCCAGCTACCCCACCCCCCCCTCAAATCTTTAAGTTTCAGTTTATGTTATCAACGATTAATTTTGCATTGATAAATGTGTCATCAGTGAACCAATAAGGCAGGTACTACGTGAACCAGACGGAAAACTGTGTGTCACCAAACTATCACTTCAAATATTGATTATTGTTCCTCTGAAATTTATCGTAGTCCTGCTTCGTAGCTATCACCATCGTCAAAATCGTGTTCCTCTCCACTCTCCATTTCTCTCCGTAACTTCAATTCCATGATTTCCATAAAAAGCTGTTCAAACTCTCGCTTCAACGATAAGCGCTGGGTCCGCATACAACTCAGTTCGCTTTTGATCCAATTTATACTTCGATCAATTTGACAAATTCTTTCTCCTAAACTTGGAGACTCATTCGTTTGCCCTTTCTCTGTTCCACATTTTTTTTCGTTTTCCGCCATTCTAGGAGCGTCCATTTCTACTTCTTGTTTCTGGCAATTAATTTCACATGCGTTTGATTCCACGATTTTAGGGACTGAAACCTCAAAACGGTCTTCCGATTGTGTTACTTGTACTTGCTTGATCGACGCAAGGTTTCTCGGTCTTAATGATAGCGACTCACAATTTTCCTCGTCAAGACTGCAGTTTTGTTCTTGAGTAACAAAAGTAGACAATCGAATGAATTCCCAAGCGCTCGATTCCTTGGTTTTAGTAACAAAAACCTCAAGATCGTTTTCTGCTTTCGTGTCTTGCATTTCCTCATTCGGCGCATCGCTCTTCGAAATAAAAGATGTTGGATTCACAAATTTTTCCAGGTGAACATCGCAGTTTTGATGCTGATTTACAAGAGGAGAAAATCCAGCAAAGCGTTGGTCACTCCCACTGCCATTTCTCTGTCGCGTCCATTGTTCGTTGGTATTGCAGTTGACGACTGAACAACCAAACGATTGGTAAACGTCTCCCATTTGATAAAAAAAAAACAATAAGTACTGAAGCCACCAGTTCTAATTGAAAGTTTACTTTATCATGACGTTTCAGCGCTCAATATTTTCATTTTCGATACTGTTTCTTCTAAGAGACCACATCTTGTCTGTTGAACTATTATGAACTGGTTTCCTCATGGTTTTCCCAACGAAGGGGCCAGAAATACTGTTTTTATTAACGGACTGATTGAATGTTGTGATATCTTTTACATGTCACGATATTGCTATCATAGTACCTAACCTTATTTGGTGCAAACGGATTGGGCGTGTTTAGCAGTGCTCTATATTTTGTGGAATTGTCGGAAGTCAGTCGCCCCGGAGACCACAGACTGCCCAATTTCACGATTCGAAAGGGATCGTGTATGAAAGGCAATGGCAAAAAGAACCTTTTCAAGAAAAATCATTTTATTTTGTCCCTGTCTGATTTCCTTTCTTGTCTGTCATATTCTCAGGCCATATGAAAGTGATTTCGGTGAGTCGGCGCTATTTCGCAGGGTCTGGATGGGTATTCCCGGGTTCCTGGATTTGATCAAAATATGGTGTGGGATTCGGGAAAACACAAAATTTATTGGCGGGATTGGGGAATTGACTGCTCTCCGGGAAGCGGGATTCCCAAACATTTTTGCACGGGATACGAGATTTTTTTGCCTGTCTATTGGGAATTCGAGAAATCTTCACGACCCAAAATAAACTTACCAGCAGAGAAAGAGAATCAGCCAGGTGAACACCAATCAAACCAAAAAGTGCGGGATGCGGGATTTTCCTGAAAAAGAAGCGGGAATGCGGGACGGGAGCCCATCAATACGGGCTCAGGTGCGGGATCAAGACCACCGTCCCCCCTCCTACCCTTCCAGACCCTGATTTCGGTGTTCTACTGGAACAGAAGGAAACTTTGGTCGCTTTTAAAGTGATCGAATATCTTTACAGTTTTGCCCGTGAAAAGGGATGTCCCTTCGGCCGACCAGCAGTTCCTGTGTCTCCGAAAAAACTGCTCTTCTTGGTTGGTCTTTTTTTGCTTTTTTAGAAAGGTTACTACACATTTGGAAAACTACCAACAACAGTTGTTTTCAAAACTACCTGCACCCGAACGATCGAACTCGAAAAATATCTACTGAGACGCCTAGGTTCAAATCATTTTCATTTGGAAAAACTGTCGCTAAATCGTTTGTTTGCAAGAGATCAATTTCTTTGTTTTTGTAAATGTTTTTTGTCACGCAAGTGCCACACATTGTCACGGAACTTCACAGAGGGTCTGCTTGGAGACTTTATCAGTCTTCTTCAACATGGCGGTGCTGGACAATAATGACGAAAGCAGAAAATTAAAAGCTTTTTGTCGCTTACAGTTGACAGTGTTTTCAGGTATTAGTCTTTCCTTGTTCACGGCTGTATTTATTTTACTGAGTGGTCAAACCTTCGCAGCAGAAGGCGAACGGCAAAGCGTCACAAACGTGGTCCTTGTTGGCGCTACAGGTGACCTCGCTAGACGCTACCTTTGGCAAGGATTCTTCAAACTTTTCGTCCGCGAAAAAACGGAGGGAAACAATTTTAGATTTTACGCTGCCGCAAGAGTTGATAGTAGCTTAGGGACGAAGAAGATCGAGGCAATTTTAGAGGCGTCTTTAAAATGCGATGACCTCGACTCTGCCGCCATCTGTGGAAAGTGGAAGAAATCGTTTGCGAGCATTACGCGTTACCACCGTCTGAAAGACGACCAAGATTACAAGTCACTTTGTGATAGTATAAAGGAAAATGTTGGACCAGAAACAGAGGAACAAGGTCGGATATTTTACCTTTCGGTTCCACCGTTTACCTACGAAAAGATTGCTAAAAGCATTGACTTTTTCTGCCGTCCAGCAAACAATGAAGCCTGGATTCGTGTTGTGTTTGAGAAACCGTTTGGCTCAGACGTGAAATCAGCTCTTGAATTGTCTGCAACGCTTTCTAACTATTTCAAGGAAAATGAAATTTTTCGTATTGATCACTATCTTGGTAAAACAGGCGTGATGCAAATTTTGGAATTCCGGTTGCAGAATCAACATCTTTATAGTAAATTATGGAATTCCGATCATATAGAGCGGGTAGAAATAGTGTTGAAAGAAACGAGTGATTGTCGTGGAAGGACGAACTTTTATGACAAATACGGTGTGATTCGTGACGTCATGCAGAATCACATGACTGAACTGCTTGCCATGGTTGCCATGGAGATGCCAAACAGTCTCGACAACCCTAAAAGCATTTTGCAGAATAAGCTAAGATTTCTTAAAGAGATAAAATCCACTAATAGATGGAGTGCAGTTATTGGACAGTACAGTGACTACAATAAGCATTTGACAGAGGATGATTTAACCCATGCAACAGGGCCAGATTCTAAGGAGAGCATCACTCCAACTTTTGCTGCCGTTTCTATGTTTGTCAACAATCGTCGGTGGAATGGTGTCCCCTTTGTTTTGGTGTCAGGCAAACAACTTGATGAGCGTGTAGCTTTAGTTCGTATCATTTTTAAAAACAATATTCACACCGTTGGTTCTTCCAATGTTTTACAGAATCAGTGTTGTATCAGACAGATTGTGTTTAATATCCAAGGCGGAAAGGTTAATAAACCTGCAATTCTCATCTCTGGTTCATTACCCAGACCCAATACATTCGCTAGACTTTCTACCGTTGATAATGAAGTGGAAAATTTTGGTTGCTTGGAGAACAACGTTTACTCTTTTATGCCAAATGTCTCTTCCGATGCATACACTGTTTTAATATCTGCTGTTTTTCATGAACAAAGGAATTTGTTTGTGGGAACTAAGGATCTTATTGCTTCATGGCAAGTCTGGTCACCTCTTTTAAAACGGCTGGATTCAGTTGTGCCAAGACCATATGACAGGGATCACCTAAATAAACTCCACTTTATCATGGTAGGAGAAAGAGTTGAATTTGTTGAGGATGACAGTCAAGGCAGTAATGCCAATTATTGTGATATTAGAGGCAGTTGCAAGCCCCAGGAAGAATCGGAAGATCACTATAAGCCAAGGATGTTTAGAGGCTATCCCCTAATAACTGGAGAGGAATCACATATTGTAAGAACTTTGGCAGATCATATCTTGCAGCATGCCACGTCTGCTGTGTCACTGAAAGGGGTCTTTCACTTGGCTTTGTCAGGGGGTACATCCCCTCAAAGACTGTATGAAACCCTGGCTTTTGAAACCATTGAGTTTCCATGGCAACACACCCATATTTGGATGGTGGACGAGCGCTGCTGTCACTTGGACTCAAAGCATTCAAATTTTGGCCTTGTTTATACATCCTTACTACGACATGTTCCCATTCCTCTGTTTAACTTGCACCCCATGCATGTTAGTTTGGGCAAAGGACTTTGCAATCCTGACGACCAAGGTTCCCAGCACTATGAAGCGGAGCTCCAAAGAGTCCTTGGAGAAAATACTTTAGACTTTGTTGTTCTGGGCATAGGTACAGATGGCCACACTGCTTCCTTGTTTCCACAGCAAGATATTCTCAAAGAAGCAGAAAAGTGGATCAGTTTGTCTCAAAGAAAACATGATTCAGAAACCAAATATAGGATGACCATGACATTCACGGCACTGAACAAAGCCAAACACATAGCTGTGCTGGTCCTTGGAGAACACAAGCAAGACTTGGTAAGAAAGATTTCAGGTGTAGGAGCAGATGTGTGGAACTACCCAATCACTGCAATCCAGCCAGAAAATGGTGACATGGTATGGTTCATTGACAGCAAAGCTTTATGAGGTTTGATGGACGTCAAAGATCAGATATAACACTAGATACTTCTCATTGTTTGTGATTGATGAGTCTGAGACCAGAGGAACTACATCTGTAGTCAAGGAATAGAGTGATAGGATTCCAATCATTTGACACCCAAAGTTCTTTCATACCCATTCATTTTATGTGCAGTTCCAGACAATTTGTACTCTGTTTGAGTCATTTTGAACTCAACCTCCAGCTGATCTCCATAAGACATAGCATGGGTCAAAAAATTAGTAGTTCAACTTCAAAACAAATTACTGTACTTACCAGTACTTACCTCACCCACATCGACTAGCATTTGCAAATTTTGCACGGAACTGCTTTGTATGTATTAAGTTGATAGAATAAGAATAAAAATTATGTTTTGAATTTGAATTGAATGAATAAAAATAATAATATTAATAAGTAGTACACCTAATGTAATTACTCAAGCTATACGTAAAGGCGCACACAAGCCTTAAGGTCCACACGGCTGAAGCTTATCCCGGTTTCTGTAGCATGAAGCACCTGGGAGTATTATTACTCCCCCCTGGATGGGATGCTAGTCCAATGCAGGGTTACCCCCAGCATAATATATCACTGGTACCCATTTATACACCTGGGTGGAGAGAGACAGTTTGGAGTTAAGTTTCTTGTCTAAGGAAACAATGCAAGTTACCCCCAGCATTATATCACTGGTACCCATTTATACACCTGGGTGGAGAGAGACAGTGTGGAGTTAAGTTTCTCATCTAAGAAAACAACACAGTGCCACCACCAGGGCTCGAACTCCCAACCTCTTACTGGGAAGTCCGAAACGCTACCCACTACACTACCGAGTTCAGAGGTCATGGGTTCAAATCCTGTTCAGGCCTGAGTTTTTTTTTTTTTAGGCTTTAATTTCACAGCTGTTTAAGTTGTGTGCATAACTGCGATGATCAATAGATGTCATTACATATTAATCCGCAGTTCAAATATATGGTCTTTCATATATTCATTTGCATCACATCCGAGTTATGGTGATCAGTTATTAAACAAAAGTGATGTGTAGAATCCTTGTTCTCATGAACCTCCAAAAGCTTAGTAAACTAGCAGTCAGAAGGTTCTTTCATAGTTTTGACTCCTACAGGGAGAACTAGTTGGATTTTGTTTTTCCAAGTTTGCCAAAGATACATCTTTCACTAAAACTCAAAATACAGGTAAGCCATCTTCTTCATTTCACAGTCTAAAAACGCTTTCAGTGGTGGAATTTTAAACAATGGAATTTATATTTATAAGGAACTTATTGTCTCAGCTGTGTCTGTGCCAAAGTCAAACTGATGTTGCAAAGGTTATATATACTCAAAATGCTGGATTCTTTTCAAGTTCTTATAAATTTTTTTTTCAGAATACAGTTATCATACAAGTAACTCTATTACATTGCAACAACTTGAGCACATATGAATTAACCCTTGAAGCCCCGAGGGGTCTCCCTGTGATGAGTAAAATCGTCTGGCATAAGCCAGAGTAAAATCTGTAACGACACTACAGTCGAACCTCGATTATCCGGACTCGATGGGACTAGGGTAAATAGTCCGGATAATCGAGAGTCCGGATAATCGAAAATATGAATATTAATGAGACAATGTAAACAAAAGAAGTAAAGAAAACACATTTTTGATTCTAAAAGTTTGCTTCAATGACTGCAAATACATGTGTGAAGGTCTATCACGTCCAGTGTTTATAAATGAGAACCTATTCATCGCTTCTAAGAAACTGAAACATACTAGTTTGCTTTAAAGTCTTATAACGAGATCGCATGGCGAAGTCCATCATATGGCGAAGTTGCATAACTTGAACAGGGTCAACACTTTTTTCTCCTTTATCTAAACGTGAAATAATTATTTGTTTATCTTTTATCAAGAGAACAGATCGCTTTCGCTTCGTAGACATGTTGTCGTTTTGGGTTATGATGCTTCTTCAGTCTCTCTTTGTCTCCGAGCGCTCGATCTTTCGAAAGCGGAGCGTGTAATGCGCTGGTTTAAACGCAATTTTCCTGACTTTTAACATAATTTCTAAATTTTTTTACCTCCTAAAGTTTTTAACATCTAAGGTCATTAATATTCATGAAGAAAACGGGACCAGAGAAAAAATCCGGATAATCGAAAAGTCCGGATAATCGATGTCTGGATAATCGAGGTTCGACTGTATTGGGGCTTAAAGGGTTAAGGAGATAGTTTTTAACCCTTTAAGCCCCGAGGGAATCTCCCTGTGATGAGTAAAATCGGGCTTATTCTATTTTGCGAAACGAAACGAAACGAAACGAAATATATGGGAAAGGGAGAAAAAATGCTTATTAACCTAAACACAGCTTAAGACAACATTGACAATGTGTTTGGAAGTAATAGTTAACGAAAAATGACGGATTTTTACCTTTTTCGCAAAGTAATAATAATAATAATAATAATAATAATAATAATAATAATAATAATAATAATCGAATATTTTCTCAGGATAACCCTTCAGTACATAGTACTGTTATCAACGGGGTCCTGCTAAGAATTAAAAATATTAAGATATATAAAATAAGATAAATATTAAAAACCGTTGAAAATAGAATAGAATTTACAAGTAATAATCGTCTAAGGCTTTCCTAAATAAGACTCTAGAATTAATGTTTCTTAAACTTAAAGGCAATAAATTAAAAATCGAGGCACCTAAAAAATAAAAGCTACGGCGCGCAAAATCCAGTCTGACTTTTGGTAGTTTTGCAATTTTCCCATTGTTGCGGGTGTTTAAAGCGTTATGATGTAATCGGTGAAAATAGTCTTTTTAAAGACTATGGAAAGCATGCAGTTCCATTAAGGCAGTCAAATACAAAGCGGCACGCTCTCTTTTGTAAAAAGTTATCAACAGTTAGAATTCGAAGATCACAGTTCTGCGAACTGCATTTTGGAGAAATAATTTCAAGGCTTCGGGTCTCAATGGAGCGGATCATGCGTTTGCGGGACTCTGACCATCCAAGACTAGTATAGCCGCAATACGTAAATATTGGCATAATCATTGATTGGTAAATTCGTTGGGCAGTGAAAGTATCAATACTGGAACGGATGCGCCGTAAGAGGTTCACTCTTCCTGCTGCCTTCTTGTAAATTTTTTGAAAATGAGTTTCAAAATTAAGTGTCGGGTCCAGATGCACGCCGAGGTACTTATAACATGTAGTGATGTTGATGGGAAAACCGTTGACTGAGAGCTTGACTTGACAGCCTTGAAACAGGTTCAACCGCTTACCGGTACCAAACAGCATCACCTCAGATTTTCCTTTCTTTAGATTAAAAATAAGTTCATTATCACGAAACCAGTTAGATAGATTATCTAAGTCCTGTGAAAGACTGCTTTGTATCGCATCAATATCACTTGAGGATGTAAAAATCACCGTATCGTCAGCGTAAGTGATAATCTTACAATGACGAAGCGGACTATGCACATCATTAAAGAAGATGAGAAAAAGGAGGGGCCCAAGAATACTCCCTTGAGGAACTCCAGTGTTAATTGGATTTGGTTCAGAAAGCACACCGTGAAATTGAACGATCTGCTTACGATGGAATAAATAATCAGTAAACCACTGAAGTTCCATATCATATACACCAAAACGGGACAGTTTACTCAATAAAATGCAATGACTAATGGTATCGAATGCCTTTGATAAGTCAATAAAAACTGCTCCTGTCGCCTTTCCACTATCGGCCTCCTTTCTGATGAGATCAGTGAAGTAAGTAACAGCTAGTTCCGTTGAGCGGTTCGGACGGAAACCAAATTGGTACTCAAAAAGTAGATTATGACGCTCTAAATGAGCCATCAGCTGCTTATAGACTATCCTTTCCAAGATCTTTGACAAAGTAGGGAGAATTGAGATAGGCCTGTAATTGTCAACCTCAGCCAGAGACCCTGATTTGTATAGAGGGATCACCTTTGCCACTTTCCACTCACTAGGCACAACTCCAGTTTTTAGAGATAAATTGATGATAAATGTCAAAGGCGTGGTTAAAACATAGGCAGCGTCTTTGAGCAGTCCCGGGGGGAAATTATCCAGTCCAGACGCTTTTTTCCGCTTAAGATTTTTTAGCTCCTTAAGAATGTCTGATTCTTTCACAGCTTTAAAAGTAAACTGACTTCCCGTGAATTGCTTGGGAAGATTTTCTTCAGCAGGTTTGCTCCAGACAAAGTCACGGAGTAAGATTGATTTCCCTTTCAGACATCTGGCAATGGAACTGAAATATTCGCAGAAGCTATTTGCAATGAAGCTTTTGTCAGTTGACTTCGATCCATTTATCACAAACGCCGAACCTTGATCAGAAGGCGACTTGGTAGGATAGAGTTTCTTGATGGCTGCCCAAAATTTATCCGGAGAGTCAGCACAATCTTTAAGGAGATCGCGATGATATCTGCTTTTGCTTTTTTTAACAAGGCCAGAAACTCTGTTGCGTTGCCGTTTATAAGAAGACCAATCGTTTTCTTGATTAGTACGACGGGCTTTCCTGAGCAAACCATCCCTGAGATTCATCTCTTTTTTGACATCCGGAGTCAGCCAAGGACATAGTCGGCCTTTGACCTTCTTTAAGATTAGAGGAGCGTGCTTGTCGATACACTGTTGCAGTATGTCACGAAAAGAGGCCCATTCCTCGCTTATGCTGACAGATGAATAAACTTCTTCAAAATTCGCAGAATTTAGCTCTTCGCAAAATGGCTTGGGGTCATAGTTAGCAAAATTCCGGCAAGTAATGATTCGCGGATTGAACTTAGCATTGTTTAGCTTGCGAGCACATCCAATGAGCTCATGATCACTCAGGCCAGCTGGAATTACTTTCACCGAAGAGATGTTGTGGTACGTTACTGCAAATAACATCAATTAGGGTCTTGGACTCACGCGTAATTCTCGTGGGGGTAGTAATGAGTTGTTTCAGACCAAAATAGGTGAGAATGGATTTCATTTCTTTGTGATCCGAGGACACCAAAAAATTACAGTTAATGTCGCCTAAGAGAATACATTCCTTGTTTTCAGCTGATATCATGATTGTCGAAAGCATTGATTCAAATTTGCAATTAAAATTTGCGCAGAGATGTTTAGAAGAATCCGGAGGGCGGTAAATAATTCCAACTAGAAAACTTTTGGTTTTAGGAAATAAAATTTCAATCCAAATGCATTCAATATCCTCTTGCTCGAGATCCATTCGTCTTTGAAAGGGAATAGATAAAGAAATATAAACACCAACACCTCCACCTTGACCAGAAACCCTTGACTTTGCAATAAACGTATAACCTTCAATTTGAACCTCGGCTTCGCTTTCGGTGGATAAATGTGTTTCACTGACCGAAAAGATGTGTATGTTCCTAGAGCCATCCAGGATTTGACAGATGATAGTTTTGTTTGCCAATAAACCTCTAATATTTTGATGCAGAATTTTAAGGCCCTTTTTAGAGAGAAGCTCGCTAAGTTCGGGGATGACATATCGTTGAGCATCTTCTTGTTGATCTTGGTCAGCTCCATCTTGGGTGTTGTTGTTAAACAGACAAGAATTGCAGATGACTCCGCTATCATCGGAGCAGAAGCATTTCAGGTGAAACTTTAAATGACATTGCGAACAAGCCATCCTGCTTTGTCTTTTCTTCAAAGCTTTTAAGCACGAGCCACACCTATCAATCGGTCCAGGACAAGTTTCGATATCGCCTGATAGGAGAAGCAGGAGCTGAATTAGCGAAGTTCTCGATGTTCGATGCCCAATTCCATTTATCTGGCGGTAGGACCAAAGCGAAGAGTAGATAAAGGTTTCTTGTAAACCCTGGCATTGCTCCATATCGTATAGTACGTTTGAACTGCAGAAGGCTTGCTTTTTTATGTAGAAAATAGCAAAAGTGAACAGAGCGAAATAGCACACAACCGCTCGTAACGACGCCATACTGCTGTATGGTAGTAATTTTAATACTAGAAGTTCTTTTCAGAAGGTGAAAATGCTGCGATTTGACTTTTAAGATATTAAAAGTGTAATAGAGGTACCAAAGAAAAGCAGAGACAATTTTTTTTACATTCAACAAAGTATTTATTAAATATAAACTTTAAACTATAAAATTTTAACAGCTGACATCATTAAAATGGTAATCATGTAAAATATAATGTATAAAACTATTGTTATATCAAATGTATAAAATTCCAATCATTAGTATATAAAATACAAACTTTAAACTTTTAATGGTTATTATATGAAATATAATCTATATAAATAAAATTCAAACAGTTATTATACAAAATATAAACTATAGACCACTTTCATAAGTGCCTACCATCGATTTTATATTATTGGCAATAGTAAGGAAACATTCAGCACTGTCATATTGAAGAACTATCAGAAATAAGTAATTGTGCAAAGTTTTGAAGATATAGACTAAATACTAACGCAGTTATGGAGGAATGAAAATACAAGGATTTGTATGAAATTCTTTGCTGAGTCCTCGGTAGCCTCGTTTTGGTGTTTTCGTGCATCTTCTAAGCCTTATAACTTCAAGAGGATTTAATATTTTTCTTTGAAACTTTCAGAAGTTATCTTTACCTTTGATATCTATCACCAGAGTGTTTTCATTTGTCAACATAATGAATTTAACAATAATATGCTAATTAGTGTCGGCCATTATGAAAGTCGTCAATAACATTTTAACAGCTGAAATAATTCAAATGGTAATCATGTAAAATATAATGTATAAAACTATTGTTATGTTAAATGTTAGGTGTTAGGTTTTGATTTTGTGCCACGTTGGGCATTTTTGGCTGTTGACACAAGTCAATAGTTTGGCTGTTATGCTTTGTCGCAATGGTTGTTCGTATCCTTGAGCAAAGGACTCGATCAGGCAGATAGTTCAAAGAAATCGTCTCTTCGTCAGGTATAGTTAAGTCTTCAAAAGCTTTTAGGTACATCATCTCCTTCGATTAGAACTCTATCGATAGCATTGGTCGACCATGTGATAATATCGCTCGAATTGGCACATAGCAAAGCTGAAAGACTCATAAAAGCACACTGTCTTCCTCTAGAAATATCGCTGAAACGATTATTACCTTGATGAATACTTCCACGAGCGAAAAAAGTAGAATTTAGCATGATAAATTTCGTAACCTACTGAGTAAGAAGAACGCAGATCCAAGAGAACCCTCGTAGTTGTTGGCTGATGTCTTTCGTAGGCTACCGCTGATTACATAATGACAAACACTGCAAGCGCTCGTAAGTAATTCATGTATCCATGGTGATTAATTTATGCGGACATCGCGAAAAAAATGGGGAGCATCTCTGCATTACTATCAGGCACCACAGGAAGCCCAACTTCGCGAATAGTTTCGCTACTCGCTCGCTACGCTCGCTCGCAGCAACAATTACTATTTTGCGAAATGGCGTTTTTTCACCTTTATTTAGCAAATATGTCCTTTTCGTCTGAAGCAAATTGTGTCCACCAATAAAATGATAAATATTTCGTTGAGTCTTGGCACCTTTCATTTTACTGACCGTACTAGAACTCATTTCGCAAAGTAGTAATTTTGCCAGAATTACTATTTTGCGAAATGGCGTTTTTTCACCTTTATTCAGCAAATATGTCCTTTTTGTCTGAAAAAAAAATTGTGTCCGCCAATAAAATGATTAATATTTCGAAGAGCCTGGTGATTTCTCATTTTATTGCGACCGTACTGGAACTCATTTCGCAAAGTTACTGTAGTAATTTTGCCAGAATTACTATTTTGCAAAATGGCGTTTTTTCACCTTTATTTGGCAAATATGTTCTTCTCGACCGTAAAAAATTGTGTCCACCAATGAAATGATTAATATTTCGTTGAGTCTGGGCACCTTTCATTTTACTGGCCGTACTAGAACTCATTTCGCAAAGTAGTAATTTTGCCAGAACTACTATTTTGCGAAATGAATTATCTAGGCTCTTTTGTGATGCAGTGAAGTTGTTTTTGTGCCATAAAAAAAATGTGTAATAATGTAATAATAATAACGATTTATTATTTGTAAGGCGCAAAATAGCATTTAAATATGATCTAATGTGCTCATTGGGTAAACATCAATTCCTGAAAAGTTCTGAACTCAAGACAGTGGATTTGTATGGGAAAACGCGGGAATTTGTCGGAATTAAAGTCTGTTTTTGAAGGTATGCTTTAAAATTTAACACGGATCATATGTGTATGCTGCGTACTCGAATGCATTCCTTTGTTCCTTTTTAATTGCAAAAGAAACAAATACTTGTATTCTGGGTAGAATGTATTTCGTAGAGCGCTAAATTTATTTCAAGAGCATTCATTTGACTATTAACAACTTCACAGGAGCTCAGGCTTTAGGAGTAATCATGGAATGTTTATAGTGCGACAGTGCTGTTTCGTATGGTCCAAATTATAGGACCACACTAATGTATATATATATATTTAGTATCGCCCAACTAGTGGACTAATGCAAATGCCGCAATCTGATTGGCTACGCTACTAGAGGACTATTAGAAATAGTCCTCGAGTAGCGAAATTCGTGGCGCTTTCTTTCGTTTTATTCCCAAATAAATCTTTCTTCAATTTGCATTTGCTAACTTTATTATTGCTTTTTCTGTCCGACTAGTTGGGTGATACTAAAACAATTAGACCCTTCGCCCTCAAGGGCCACAGGTCAATAGCTCATTCGGCTTCGCCTCATGGGCTATTGCAAGGGCTACGGGTCTAATTGTTAAATATATATTGATAAAAAAATAAAAACAAACAAACAAACAGAGATTCAGTCCATTGTTCTTATGGAGTGTTCTATCAAAGAGGTGCTTGAGAGTTTTTTCTTTCTTTTTAGCCATTTCAAATGTATTGTTCATGTTTTATGTTAACATGTGTTATCATTTTTCAATGATTGCGAGATTTCGGGGAAAAACTATTTTGGAGAAGAGTTAATAAATAACTAAAGGCGTTCTAATCCCATTTTTAAAAACACATCTAGCGCCTACTGATTTTTCGCGGCAAATCTTATCCGGGACTAAAATTACAATTTATACAAATAAAATTATTTGAATATTTTGTTTACATTGAAAGTTGTGCTGTGTCGCGTCGTTTTGGCCGTTGGTATCAGTGAATATTTTAATGTAGAATCCGTAAAAACTTACATTATGAATTCATCGAAAAGAGAAAAGACGCCTTGGACAAAATCTCGTAAGAAACCCGGAGAAAAAGGAGAAAGGTGATTTGGTTGATGAAAGCAGGAGGATCTCGCCGTAGTGAAGGTTCGTGGTTTGACCAGCCTTCAAGCGATGTTTTTTGGCTACGCCCAGACAGCTTGCTGATCGCGGTAATGAGCTTTCTTTGCATGTCTGATCCGCAACATTTGTCCTGTATCCATTCGCCTCTCTATTAAAGTTTTGCTAAAATAAATTTTCAACAATGCGAAAGGCCCTCTCCTATAGGTTTTGCCGCGCGGATTATAGATGGCCTAAAAATCAAACTTGCAATGACATACGAGATGGACGCTCTATAGCTTCATAGGTTCCTCGTTACGCCCTGTTCCTTATTCCGAAGTAAATTTTCACAACAACAACAGCAACAAAAATGAGTTTCATATTAGCTGGTGATATTTAGTGGTGAGGTGAGGCACGCATATTTGTATTTCCCAGGTTATTTATTTTCTTTTCATGATTTATTTCAGTACCGTGCCGTAAACGAAAATGGCGCGCATAATAAGATGATTATCGCAATAGTAAATGCTGCTGATAGGATCAAGGGAATAATCTATCCCAAAAAAGTAACTGTTTGATAAAAATAACATCCTACTATACGTATCACATAATACATCCAAAATTATTTAGTTGAGTTTGGTTAACTTTTTGGAATACTTTAATCAAATTACTGGGAACGAGTGAGAACCATTATTTTAATCTTTTACAAATCAGAAATTTCTTTTGATACTTTTTGACAATGTGATATATTAGTTTTAATGGAACGACTTAATATAAACTTTGTAAATTTCAGTAAGTCGTTAGCATTAATTTGGTTTGGGGTTATAGCATAGATGCACAAATGTACATTGTTTTATTTTTGATCAATTTATGATCATACGAAAACGAATGCCCTGTTTCGGCAAAGGTGAAAATTGCTAGCTTCGCAAAATAGTAATAATTCCTTGCAAAATAACAACATTTTGAAATGACTTTTAAATACGACTTTTGCTGAGTGCACTTAATAATGAGTTCTAAAAATAAAATGAGAAGTCTCCAGAGTCTTCAGGAATTGACCAGTAGTTTTATGTTTACACTTATTTATATGGCAAGAAAACAAATTTAAAGGACGACAAACAGCTCATTTCGCAAAATATTAAATTCTGGCAAAATTACCACTTTGAGAAATGAGTTCTAGTACGGCCAGTAAAATGAGAGGTGCCCAGACTCTTTCAAATATTAATCATTTTATTGGTGGATACAATTTTTTTCGGACGAGAAGGACATACTTGCTAAATATAGGGGAAAAAAGGTAAACAACGCCATTTGGCAAAATAGTAATTCTGGCAAAATTACTACTTTGCGAAATGAGTTCTAGTACGGTCAATAAAATGAGAAATCACCAGGCTCTTCGAAATATTAATCATTTTATTGGCGGACACAATTTTTTTTATTAGACAAAAAGGACATATTTGCTGAATAAAGGTGAAAAAACGCCATTTCGCAAAATAGTAATTCTGGCAAAATTACTACTTTGCGAAATGAGTTCTAGTACGGTCAGTAAAATGAAAGGTGCCCAGACTCAACGAAATATTAATCATTTTTTTGGTGGACGCAATTTTTCGTTTTTCGTTAACTATTACTTCCAAACACATTGTCAATGTTGTGTTTAGGTTAATAAGCATTTTTTCTCCCTTTCCCATATATTTCGTTTCGTTTCGTTTCGTTTCGTTTCGCAAAATAGAAGAAGCCGTAAAATCGTCTGGCTCAAGCCAGAGTAAAATCCATAAAGACACTTAACTCATAAATTTATTTAGGGACTTGGTTAAACATTTGAACCTTGCAAAAACCTTTAATTCCCAGTAGTGACCAGCATCCAATATCTCCGTTATAATATTCACTGTTCATCAACCATTTATGTTATGAGAATAGCAAAAATGATCCAAAAAAGAGTTGTTGATATTTAAACAAATTCTCCACAGTAGTATCGTAACAAAGATGTGAGAACAGTTAGGAGAAAATGAATATGGATATTGAGGCTTACCGGTAAATGGTTAACGCAATTTTAGCAACTGCGATTTTAATAGGGAAATGGCCTGGAACAGGCTGAAACGGGATTCGAACTCGAGACTAACGAACATTAGTATCACCCAACTAGTGGACTAATGCAAATGCCGCAATCTGATTGGCTACGCTACTAGTGGTCTATTAGTAATAGTCCTCGAGTAGCGAAATTCGTGGCGCTTCCTTTTGTTTTATTCCCAAATAAATCTTTCTTCAACTTGCATTTGCTAACTTTATTATTTTCTTTTTCTGTCCGACTAGTTGGGTGGAGCTTTATGGAGCTTTATGGAGCTCGTAAGCAGTTAAAAGGTCAGAACCTGAATCAAGTTTTCAACGGTGGCGACTTTGTCTATATAAACGAAAATCTAACAAGAATGCGACGCCAATTATTTGCCGAAGTGTGGAAAAGAAAGAAGCTAGAGCATTGGCACAGTGCCTGGACTATAGACGGTAAAATCTTTGTTAAATTAGAAGCAGCTGATTATCCTATAAGAATTTACAATAATGAAGACTTAGATAAGATTAACTGATTGATGTTAATTTTTCTCAATCACTTAGCATTTACCCCGGGTCTGACCGCTGATGCTCGGTTCAATTGTTACACTTTCCTTATGCCATACAATTAATTTTCAATTCGTCATCCAGTAGTATTATTATGCGGGGAATCGTAGAGGGGACTCCTTCCAATCAATGAAATTTTTCCATTTACTAAAACTATCCCCTCTATACATGAAGTCGCTTAACGGCTTAATAAGTTTTTGTAATGTTCTGTGTTTTGTAATATTTCTGTTTGGTGGCATCACAGCTGGGGACAACTTTTTTTGGCTGGGGCTCTGGTGCAGGTGTTGAGCCTTAATTACATTTGCAATGGGTTTAAAATGTGTTTCCCTAAATATCAGAGGCATAAATAAGTCGATCAAACGTAGAAATTTATTTAGGTGGCTTCATAATGGCAAATATGACCTAATTTTTTTGCAGGAAACCTACAGTGACAAAACAATCGAAAATGTTTGGCGTGCAGAATGGGGCGGTGACATTTGCTATTCCCATGGCTCAAAACATAGCAGAGGCGTGATGATTCTTTTTCGCCCAACTTTAAAAGCGGAGAATATTAGCATTACTAATGATAAGAACGGAAGAATTCTTATTGTTCGCCTCACACTTCAAGATGAAGAATTTTGTTTAGTCAATGTTTACGCTCCCAACGAACAAAATCAACAAATAAATTTCTATAACGAATTAACAAGCAAGTTACGTCCCTATGCAAATGAAAATCTCATAATGGGAGGTGACTATAATTGCCCACTCGAAAATATGGATAAAATAGGTGGAAAAGACTTCAGTAACAAGAAAAATGTAATTCACAGCATAAAGGAAATGAGCGACAATTTAAGTCTCAACGATATATGGAGACTTCACCACCCGAGTGATAAGCGCTTTACCTGGCAGAACAGCTCAGGAAAAATAAGATGTCGATTAGATTATTGGCTTATTTCAAAACATTTAGTTCCTCGTACTAGTAAAACGGATGTGTTGTCATATTACGATTCAGACCATTCCCCAATTTACGCCGAAATCGCATATAAAAATAACCAAAAAACAGCCGGTCCAGGGTTTTGGAAATTTAATAACTCTCTTCTTAATAATGAAGAATTTGTAACAAACCTAAAATTCTTTTTACTACAAGCCAAGGAAAAACATAGTGGAACAAACGATAAAAGACTTTATTGGGAAATGATTAAAATGGAGATTAGAGACTTTTGTATCCGTTTCTCTAAACGTCTTGCTAAAAGTAAAAAGTCGAGAGAAATAAATTTACTCTGCAAGTTAAAACATTTAAATATGCGTCTTGATCAAAATCCGCAAGAAGCCAATTTAGTAACAGAAATTGAACGTGTCAAGCTTGATCTTCAAAGGATCGCTGAGCACAAAACAAAAGGCGCGATTATAAGAAGCAGAGCACGGTGGTACGAACATGGCGAAAGAAATACGAAATATTTCTTGAATCTAGAGAAGCGCTCACATGAAAGGAAGCATATTGTTAAATTAAAAACCGATCAAAACGAGTATGTCGAGGAACCAAAAAGGATCTTGTGCGAGATGGAAACATTTTATAAAGCTTTATATGCCTCGCGAATAACAGATAACACATTTGATGCTTCAGCCTCATCCTTCTTAAACCCTGACAATGTACAGAGACTTGATAACGAGCAGCAAAAATCTTGCGAGGGCCTCATTACCGAAGAAGAAAGCTTATCCTCTCTCAAAACGTTCGAAAAAAATAAAACCCCAGGTACAGATGGACTGACTGCAGAATTTTATTTGTGCTTTTGGGAATTCGTAGTAACTCCTTTAATAGACTGTTTAAATGACGCCTATTGCAGAGGTGAAATGTCGATCTCGCAAAGGAGAGGTGTGATTTCATTGTTGCCTAAAAAGAATAAAGACACCCTCCTCCTCAAGAATTGGCGGCCAATTTCTTTGTTGAATATTGACTACAAAATAGCTACGAAATGTATAGCAAAACGATTAGAGAAAGTCTTACCTAGGTTGATAAATAGTGACCAAACAGGGTATGTTAAAAACCGCTTTATAGGAGAAAACATTCGGCTAATATCGGATGTAATTGAATGGTATGAGAAAAAACAACTACCTGGCATGTTACTCTTTATAGATTTTGAAAAAGCATTTGATTCCTTAGAGTGGAAGTATCTGTTCAAAGTCCTTGAAGTAATGAACTTTGGGCCAATGTTCCAAAAATGGATCCATACCTTCTATTCCAATATCACCAGCTGTGTGATAAATAACGGGTTTGCGTCCAATTTCTTTCTGCTTCAAAGAGGAGTCCGACAAGGGTGCCCCTTATCGGGGCTCTTATTTGTCCTGGCAATTGAGGTATTAGGCCAAGCGATTAGGAAAAATGAAAATATCCGTGGTTTGAAAATTAACGACACCGAATTAAAATTAAGTATGTACGCGGATGATATCACTGCATTTATAAAAGATGATTGCTCTGCTAATCACTTGTTCAATCTTTTAAACGATTTTGGAGCCTGTTCAGGTCTAAAAATAAATATTTCTAAAACGGAAGGAATGTGGCTTGGCAGTCTCAAATGCAATTTAGGTAAACGTTCTCCATTCAATATTACGTGGCCTGAAAAATATGTAATCGTGCTAGGTGTGGCCTTCGCATACGATCCTTCTGTTAGCTACAAAATAAATTTCGAGGAAAAATTTGTTGCGCTAAAGAAAATTTTAAACCAATGGACGACCAGAGGCTTAACGCTAATGGGAAGAATTTGTATCATTAAAACCCTCGCCATCTCCAAGCTTGTTTATAATACTTCCGTTCTTACAGCTCCACCGAAATTTACTAGTGAAGTTAATGATGTTTGCTTCAAGTTCATATGGAACTTCAAGCCTGATAAGGTCAAACGTAACACGCTTATAGGTCCAAAAGAGAAAGGTGGCCTTAACATGGTAGATTTCACCATGATGGACAAGTCTTTGAAAGCAGCATGGGTTAAACGTTTATATGAAGCTGGCGATGCCAAATGGTGCTCCCTCTTCTCATTGGCTACATCCCAATATGGTGGCTCTTTTCTTTTGGAATGCAATTTTAATGCACCCGATCTAAATTTTGCCTCGTATGTGCCGTCTTTTTATAAGGAAATATTGACTGCCTGGCAGGAGCTACACTCCAAAGACCCTTCTTCTGCTAAAGAATATGAAAATGAAATTATTTGGAACAACCGCTTTATTAAAATAGATGGGAAATCAGTCTTCTACCCATCCTGGCATAGAAAAGGAATAATCAAAATTGGTCATCTGTTAAACGAGAACAGAAAGTTTTTATCAAGATCCGAGTTTCAACATAAATATGGTATGACAGTAAATTTCCTAACATATAATGGCCTTCTTGCCGCGATCCCTGAGGTATGGAAAAGATCAATTGTAAATTCTGAACGAACGCTTACTGATCTTGACAGCAAAGACCTTCCTCCTGCGAATGTCACTGCCAAATCTGCTCGCGAATTGCTTGTTTTAAAAGTGTTCAAAGCTCCAAACGTAGAAACTAAACTAATTGAAAAATGTCTTCCTATTAAAGCCATTTATGAATTGCCTTTCAAGGTTACATTAGAAAACAAACTCAGATGTTTTCAATATAAGATTATACATAACATCCTACCCACCAACAGCAGACTTCATAAAATGAAAGTGAAAATTTCTCCAAGTTGCGATCGTTGTAGCTCTCCATATGAAACTTTATCTCATCTGCTTTATGAGTGTTCGACGGTACAAACATTCTGGCAAAAAGTTATTGTATGGTGGAATGAAAAACGATCAGAAAAAGTCACCTTAATTGATACAGATATTTTTTACGGTTACAAACCAGAATCAAGCAGTTTTTATGCCCTGAATCATTTCCTTATTATCGCTAAGTATCACATTTTTCTGTCATGGTGGAATATGGTATCTCCAAGTCTTGATATCTTCCTTCTTTTACTCAACGAAAAGATCTTATATGAACGTACAATTGCTGTTAAAAATAATACTATGATGAAATTCAGATCAAAATGGACAACACTTTGCACATGAGCTCCCCTCAAATATTCGCCCCAGAGGTTGTGCCACTATTTGCTCGTCTTTTTTATTATTTTTGTTTGACTTTTTTTTTTTTCTCTTTATAAACTTATTTTACTTGTTATCTTACTTTCTTTTTCGCTTCTTTTTTGCCTTCTCCTAGTAGTAGAATAAACTAATGCTATTCGTTATCGTAGGGGGAAAGGAGAGGGAAGAAGGGGGGGAAGGGAAAGGAAAAAAAAAAATAAAAAAAAAAAAAGTTTGCATATCTGTTAATGCTGATTTTAACAGAACAATTTCCTCTTTTGCTTTGAGAAGATCCATTGCTTTCTTTTGTAGTCTAACTGTGAGTGATCTGGTTAAGTCTAAAATGTGTCTCACAATAACAAGAGTAACAATAAAGGAAAATGTAATTGCATTCAAAAAAAAAAAAAAAAAAAAAAAAAAAGTTGGGTGATACTAAAACAATTAGACCCTTCGCCCTCAAGGGCTACAGGTCAATAGCCCATTCGGCTTCTACGGGTCTAATTGTTAACCAGTGCGACGTCCAAACCAGTTCTTTTTTCAGGCTAAATCGTAATTGCATGAATTTTGTTTACATCGCTACGATGAAATCTTATAATTGGCTTGATATAGGGTTACGGATCCCATTACAGCTGAAAAACAGATCAGAAGATCCACTCGACTATAAATTTTTGCCAACGACTTTTCCATCAGCAAAGCTCGGACATAAAATGTAACGCATTGTAGACTTAAGATCTCGCATTCATATTCATCGCATAAAATTCTGCAGTTATTTCGTAATTTCCTTTCCATATTCTACTTAACGTGACTTGGAAGTCTAACTCGAAGTTCAAACTCGTGACAAGTTGCACAGGCTCCCCAATAACGTTCTTTTGTCACTTGATCAGCCAGGTTACCTAGTTTGGTTCTTTACAAGTGGAAGCGTGCCGCGTGACGGGCCACTTTACAACAGATAATACTCAGAGAAGTGGTACTTTTGTTGGAGCTCGGTCGATCGTCTACGAGGGAACGCTTTTATGGGTTTATCGAAATCTTTTAACTTTTTAATTTTCTTAGCTGTTTTAGTTCTTAAAACTTGCACGGTTAAGTCGCACGTCTTTACACACGATGGTATCCGAAGCGTAAATGGACCCAAACCAGAATTTTTTATTGATCGAATATTTGATAAGTACGGCACAAACAGCTCTATCAGCTTACAACAGTTCAAGACACTTCTAAAGGAGCTTCATATTGGATCAATAACGAGCACAACGGTTGAAGAGAGCTCGACAGCGAAAGAAGATGGTGCTAAAGAGAACGGCGATTCCAAGGTACGCACGTGACAAAAAACTGGGCAAGAATTTCTGTTTTTTATTATTATTATTTTTTTTTTTAATTTTTCGAGGTATAAAACTAAATACAAACAATTACTTGATCACTTAGTCTTTCTGTTGGCAATAATTTAAATGGAAGGAATTGAGGTATAGCAGGAGTATGTGTTTTCGAAAGTCTAATTGTGTACCCCAGCACGTCTAGATACAAAGAAGTTGGAATTCAATCGCGATGAAAATCTTTATCTGTTTTTCAAACTACCACTTATATTTGTTAATGTTTTATTCAGATCGGCCCTGCAAGAGTTGTTTACATGTGATCAATGTTAGATTCATGTTTCTGCGTCCGAACCTTGGACAGTTTTACAATCTTGACTCTCTTGTTTTCTGCGTCACACGTGGCAGAGTTTGACGTGGGACTTTTCATGCTCTATGAGCGTTTTGACTCATCTGCGAATCTATGTTTGAGCTCATTTTCTTACCTATTACTTATACTTTTTAGTTAGTCTGAATATTTCTAATAGTTTGGATGTTCTTGTGAACTGCTTTTTTTGTAACTTTTTGAAAGAAATTTCTCCATCCTAGCAAGGCGTATCCTTGGATACCATTTGCTAAGTTTATTGCCAAGCGAGATAGGTGCTCTTTTCCTTTTGCTGTAAGAATATTTGCGCATTTGTAGGCCAATAAACTAACAGTATCGTGTTTCTGATGAACAAAGTCGAGGCAAAAAACAAGTTTTGAAAGTGTTCACCCCGAATTTCTTGTCTTGATCCCTTGGGTGAACACTTTATGCGTGACAGTCAAACGAAAACAGTCTGTTTTTTAAATATTTGTTAGATTTTGTAAGTTCTTAAAAGTCAGTGCTAGTTTTATTGAAAAATGTAAGCTGCAATCGTCATTGTTTCCTCTTTAAGTTAAATGAAACTTATTAAACTCTAATTTCTTTTGTTTTGTTTTCATGAATAATTTCTGAGGCCTTTGTTCCCAATTTTGTGGGGGTAAAGTTGCAGTGAACATTAGACTTTGCAGTGTTCTGCAAATCTGGATATGTACAAAGTAGCTGGAAGTCTGTGCAAAGCATGTCATACATGTAGATTGGTTTGGTATACTTGGATTTGTCCAGGACTTGAATTGGCAGCTATGCTATACATAAAATCTCTTGTCCGTGACATTACAGTACTTGGGAACCGCATATTGTATAACAAACATCTGAGAAACATATGAAAAGTATATGACACAACAAATCAGGCATGTGACCTTTACATGTATGCCACCAGTCATTATGGAGTGCATTTTTGCCACATATACTGAGTAGTTATTCCTTTTGGTTGCCCAATCATTTACAGTTTCTAGCTGACTTGATGTATATACAGTGAATTAAAGTTGTTTGAGTTGCAGAGTGAATGCTATTATTAGAAAAAACGTAGAATACTGCAGCTAACAGAAGAGTTCATGTTAAACTACAAGTGTTATATTTGGTTCTTTGCTACTTGGTTAATTAATGAATCATAACAAAGTCATTTAAATCCCTGAAGCAGAGAAATGTTCAGGACAATTAACATATTTTTTTTAATGAAAAAGAAAAAAGTGTCAGAATGGTGTGATACAACTTTTAAAATTGCAAACTTTTCCTTTTTCAGTGCTATCCTGCTAAGGCACTGTTCGAGTCATATTCCATCGGCCCAGATGGTTTAGATAAAAAACTGTTCGAAAGAATTTGCCCTTCAGTTGTACAGCAAATCGACAGTGGGGTTTGTATAGAGGATTATGAAAAAGAAGAAGAGACCACACAGAGTAAAGCCCATGGTAAAGTTACTTTTATATACTTTTGTAATTTATACATGTATATAAATATTTCTACTGTTATACTACTAGATGAGACATTTCTGTAATTTGATTGGCTAAGAGCAGTGGTATTTCCGCTTAATTTGAAATACCTACATGTGAAAATTACAAACCTTTTGCGAGTAGTATAAACAAATAATAGCATGAATTGTACGTGATATTTGGCATAAATACCACTCAAGATATTTCAAAATTGTCTCAAATTTCACTCGCCTAACGGCTCTTGAAATTACGTACTACAATTTTGAAATATCCCTCGTGGTATTTATACCAAATATCACTACAAAACATGCTATTACCTATACCAATCTTTCATAAATTGTACTGTAGTAATATAATTAATAATAATAATAATAATAATAATAATAATAGTAATAATAATAATGACCTTTATTTAAGTGTCAACTGTATTTAGCACTGACATATGTATTGGTGACACTGTAAAGCACAAATCAAATTCAATAAAATCAAATCAAATGTTGGTTTTTGTGGAGAGGGGAAACCTAGAATACCCGGAGTAGTAGAGTTGTGAATCATTGGTATTCTATCTACATATTGCTTTAATATTTTTATTGCTAAAATACTTTCACTGCTGCCATTGAATTATTCCTCAATATGGTAATGGTAATGGATTTATATACAGCACATATCCACAAATTGTCCATGGTGGTTTACAATTCTTACTCAATACCGGTACCCTTAAATGTTTTGGCTTTATGACTTTATTCTTTGTGTTTTTTACCTTTTAGCCCCTTTGTGTTTTTACTTACGTATCCTAACAACGGGACCCCCTTTAATACCAGTGCTTACATGTATTACACTGACGGGGTTATCCTGTTTGAATATTATTATAAATTATTATCCTAACAACGGGACCCCCTTTAATACCAGTGCTTACATGTATTACACTGACGGGGTTATCCTGTTTAAATATTATTATACATTATTATTATCAACACCGTTGATTATTGGTGAGCATTCTTTTAAATATTCTCATAAGCTTTACCTATTGCTGTCTAAAAAGGATTTTACCAGGAGAAAATTGATGCTTATCATTGGTAGAGACATCATGACTGAGTGGTCAGCGTACTAGACTTCAAATCTGCTCATTCAGTGCTCAACTCCCATCACAACCAACCACAAGCTGGCTCTGTAACACAGTCATCTCAAATTTCAAATCCTTGACAGCAATTGCAGGACTGCAAAATTTTTTTTCTTGAAAGGACATATATCCAACAAAGTGACCATTTTTGTGGGACAAAACAAAAACATAGTCAGACCACCAAAAAAAGATGGTTAAATCTTATTCATTTTTACTATTAAACAACATGTGATAAAAATTTGTCCAAACGTCATGTCTGACCACTGTTGGAATTTTGTCGGACATGAGCTAATTTTGGTCAGCCAATGACTGACAACCAATGATCAACTGTAAGAAGTTGGGTTCATACCAAAGTTGGGATTCATACCAAAGTTTATGTTCCATTGCATTAGTGCTAAGTACAGTGGCACTTAAATGAAGCGACTATTTTCATTATTATTTTTATAAGTAAAGGTAATCATACGGTTTCGAGTTCAATTTGGAATTAATTTGCACGAGTGAGTTTTTCAAAAAGCTGAAATTGCACGAGCCGCTTCTGCGAGTGCGATTTCAGCTTTTTGAAAACTCGCAAGTGCAAATTACGTAATTCCAAATTGAACGAGAAAAACTGTATGATTACTTATTAATAATATAAACATGAAAAAAGAGTATTGACCAGAGTGAACCTTTCTTGATTTAATGTAGCCATTTTTTAACTCGTGGATACGCGAAGCGTATTTGCGAGTTTTTGTGGGGACTCCGATATGCAAATTGTCACTCACTCACTCACTAACTCACTCACTCACTCACTCCAGTGTAGACATCTTCGTAATTAGTTGGATAGAACTCGGGGGCACCGATATGAAGACGACAATTGTCGTGACCGAAGTCACGGAAGTCTGTTGATGAAAGTTCACGCTGAAAGTGTATCGTACCGTTGCCAGAGTTTGTAATGATTTTGTAGCTTAAGAGGACGATTAGCGAGGCCCTGTTAGGGGTAAATTTCGAAAAGCGACATGGCCTTGAAACGGCGACATAAAGGACCTGAAATGGCGACGAACGAGGAGCCGCTCACGGGAAATTACGACAGCGACCTTCGACCTTCCGAAATTGCGACGTGAAAAGGTTTGAAACTCAGACGCGCGACATAAAGAACCTCACTAACAGGGCCTCATTAGCGGTCTTACTAAAATCAAAAGGAGTTTAAATGTTTCCAGTTAGGACAATAACCAACTTGGAGACTGAATTTCATGAGCCTTTTACTCGGCCAGGCGCTAAACGCGAACAGATGATAACTATTCGCTTTTCCGACATCGACCGCCATTGACTGCCCCCAAGATTACAAGCAGTATATGAATTTCAGTTGGCTCGAAAGTGATCTGAAGATGAGAAAATCTCTTGCTAATGTAGTAAGCTTTGATGAGAACTCATAGAGCAAATAGCACTTGAATGAGAACTTATATGAGCGAAATAAGTACTCGTTATTGAACGAAACTACTACTGAAAACAGAATAAATTGACGAATCCATGATGTGAAACCGAAGAACTTCTGTGGCCAACCTGGATAAGAAACATCGCATGGAGGACGTTTCTACAGATTTAAGTGTTAGTACGAACAGGAATGGAGTTGGAGAAGTATTGGGACGGTCAAGAAGTATGTCAACGCTTACCATTTAATATCGAGCCGCATGCCATGGCGGAGAACCATGAAGATTACAATGTAAGAAAGTCATTAAAGGGTTCGAAAAGAGTAAGTCATGTAGAAAATGTATTAAGCGTTTTTCTGTCTATTGATTTCCGAATTTACCTTGAAGTGAACTAGATTGTGTTGAAGTAGACATGTTGGAAAAATAGGCTTACCTGTTTTGCTTACTGTTGTGTGACTCATCATATTTACATTGTAAAAACAAGAAGTTATAAGGATAAAAACAAAGATGTATTGCTGTATTAATGATGGAAAGTGTGATTTTTTTTAAGTGCAACCCTGAATATATATACCACTGATAACCTAAAATGAGATGGTAATGTA
>OX453283.1:6157437-6199937 GCA_949710005.1 Ricordea florida | reverse complement strand
GAGCCGCTTCGGCGAGTGCAATTTCAGCTTTTTGAAGAACTCGAAGGATTTATATAGCGCTTTATCCAAGGCTCAAAGCACTTTACAATACTTTTTGTGGGGGACTTTGCCAAACTGGTTATTAAGGCGCAAATTGCAGCCACGCAGTTCACAATCTTTTTAAAGTGAATAGTAGGATACACAGGTGCCCCCATAACAGAATAAGTGATAGACCATCACACCGGGGACTACGTCCTCTGCTCTTTCCTAACAGTGTGTGGGTTCTTTAACGTCCCACACCAGTACTGCGAGACGGCACCTATGTTTATCGTCCTTATCCGAGAAGACTAGAAAGTCTAACAATTTGGAGATGTCATTACAAAGGTAGCACTTTCTCCTCAGTTATTTAAAGACCCTGCACTCAGGCCTGGTTACTGTAATATGAAGTATGGGAGTATTATTGGATCAATGTCTGGGCAACTATGCACCTACCTCCCCCCTAAGCCAACAAGTTATGATAAGTTAAAAAGTTAGCATTGATGTTGGGTTAGGGGAGGAGTAGGTGCACAGTTGCCCAGATACTTACATTGATCCATATTGTTACTCCCCGTTTGATGGGATGCTGGTCCATCACAGGGTTTAATACCCTCCAGCTATGTATGGCCTCTACCTATTTATTTTGCACACCTGGAGAGAGAGAGAGACTGTGGAGTCAAGTTTCTTATCTGAAGGAACAACACAGTGCCAGCACCAGAGCTTGACTTCCAAACCTTCTGCTCAGAAGTCCGACACGCTAATGCACCTATCAATGTTAAGGCGGTGGGGGGAGGGGTGCAGGGCATGGGTTGGGGATTTGATTGTTTTTGTTGGCCCTGGGGTAGGGCATTTGACTGACCTTGTTCTCCCGGGGGAGGGAATATTTGAATCTTTCTTTGTCCGACGTGGGGATATTTGACTACCGACTCGGAAGAAAGAGACTGAGGCCGAGCATATGTTTCCCGCTTCCACACTTCACATATGCGCCGTACGGTCTGATTGAGATTGAGCTCAGCATTAGGTTATAGAAACTTTATAAGTTTTGAAATGACTACCGGTAGTACAATGCTGTATGGGGCTAAAATTGTCTCACTTGAATAAAAGATACCAGAAACCTGAACATAGGTAAAACTAATGTCAAAGGCAATTCCACAGCATTTGACAGCGATGTGCAGCCTGGGGTGGGGAAATTTGGTTGCATTTGACTGGAATGATTTGCCCGTGGGCAGGGAATTTGACGGCAAATTTTTCATAAATGTCAAACCCCACCCCATGCCCTGCCCCCCCCCCCCCCCTCGCCGGCTTAGCATTGATAGCTGCATAACCACTGCACTATTGTGCCTTGTGCCTCCACTCTGATAATTAATAATTGATGTTATTTATTCTGTTTTACCATGAAGGGTGTCACAAACCCTAAGCAGAGGAAGAGAGTGGCGCCAGTGGCATGGATGATCATAATTGGTGATGGACTTCACAATTTCATTGATGGACTCGCTATTGGTGCCTCTTTCTCCAGCTCCACTTATGTTGGCATAAGTACTGCCTTGGCGATTTTCTGTGAAGAACTTCCTCATGAACTTGGTTAGTAGAGAGCTTTTGTCATATAGGAATTTTCATTCTTACAAAATTTAACATCCACTTCAGCCAAGTCAAGAATACCTTCTTAGACACTGAAACTAAATTTTGGTGTGAGATTCTGAGATAATGACTAAACTTTGGTATGAGATACTGAGATGTGTGTGTGTCACCAGAGAGTTCAGTCAAGAGAGAAAATCATAACATTCTTTAAACATTTTCAAAAATAAAGATTTGTGTATCGATATCTCTAATATTATTATAAGGGAATTGACATCTTTTAGGTAACTTACAAGTGGTTCGAGGTAGTGGAGCTTCTAGATAACAAATGGTAAATGACTTAAAAATAATCCAAGAGAAATTAATTTGAGTTTGAGGTATCGGTGAATTTGAGATATCGGTGAATTTGAGATAACTGAGTTTGAGATAGCAAGGTTTGACTGTATTTGAGTGTATTGGACTGTATTTGTTGATTTTTACATTGACATGGAGTGTGAAATATTGAGTACATGAGATCATGACTACACTCCACACAGCAGTGTAGTGTTGTAGCTACCAAGTCAGTCTTAAGATCAGCAGGTCTGGGATTCAAGCCCAGCCAGTACCACTGCAGAAATCATATAGATGCATGTACTTTGTAGTCTGTCTTGAGTCAGTAATTAAAATAATATTATTTACTGTTCTTTGCCAGGTGATTTTGCTGTCCTCCTCAATGCTGGTATGAGCTACAAGAGGGCAATGGCTTTCAACTTCATGTCTGCTTGTTTATGTTATTTTGGGCTGGTCATTGGACTGTTGTTAGGATACACAACATCTGCTGTGTCCTGGATCTATGCCATAGCAGGTGGAATGTTTATTTATATTTCACTTGTTGACATGGTAAGTTGAGATTATGTTAATTCACTTGTCTGAGGAAATAACCTGTACATAATATTCTTCAAAAAAAAATTTTTCTTTTCTTTGCAAAGAAACCAGATGTATCTGAGAACAGCTGAAATTTAATATGATGGTAATAAATTATTGTTGGGACAATACGACAACATCACGAGATAAACTCAACTTGATTTATTTGTAAAAAGTAATCATCTAGAACACTGAGTGCCAAAGGGGGGTCTGGGGGCGTGCCACGCAGAGTAACTGGCCAGTATAACGACGCTGGAAGTTGGCTACTTTTGGCAACCCTGTATCTTGGAAATTAAATGTCCTATTATAGTCCAAGCTAGTCTTGAGGAAAATTTAAGTGCCCTTATTGGTTCGTATTTGGTTGCCATTTTGCCTCCAAGTGCCCAGTCACAGACTGTATAATTATTTTTTGTTTATAAAAGCCTGCAAATTCAAAATTTGCAAACACAGCCCTTACTGTCACATAATAAACTACTTATTCACTTACCGTATTTACTCGTGTATAAGTCGAACTCGTGTATAAGTCGACCCCCCATTCTCAAGGTCAAAAATCGGATTTTTCATCTTTTCTGGTTAAAGTAGTGAAATTCAGTCCACTAAAAATTTCCCAAGAAAGTTGATCTTTTCTTCCTAAGAATATACTGAAAACACGGTAAATTAAAAAAGGAAGAGCGAAGTATAATCATGTGCTTTGAAGTTTATTAGGACTTGTTTATATCATCACGATTTAAGCACACTCGAGCACTTCAATTTTCTAGAGAATTCTTTTACAATATTTGGAAGTACCTGTAAATCGCATTGCATTTAACTAGCCTTTATCTGAATGTTGAGTTTGAAAGGAGATTTAGAAGACCAGTGGAATGCCGAAGAGCTTCGAAGGATCGCTTGATGAAAACACCGCCATCTTGGAAAAGATGGCGGTGTACCAGCATTGGCCAGGTCACTAAGCTACTGTAATCGTACGATGAAAACGAAAGTTCAGCACCGTAAACACCAGCAAAGCTTTAAGAAAAATGTCTGCTCTACAGATCAAAAGAAACAATAGAAGTCATCTCCAGTAGGTCTGCGTTTAAACCACTTAACATTTAGAATTTCACACTTTTTGTTGACGAAAAATGTGCCACAAACTGACAAAACTCAAGCACAATTAGAACTGGTTTTGTAAACTCGGTTTTCGTAACGGACTTCGGGCAATTGTTATGCTAATTTCTTGGATTGCTTGGTCAAGTCTTTGTGTATGACTCGTGTATAAGTCGAGGGCGATTTTTTTGGATGATTTGTTGGTCAAAAAAGGTCGACTTATACACGAGTAAATACGGTAATAACTTGCTCAGGACATACTGCTCAGTATTGGCCCTTGTTTATTGTTGTTTTGTGTACTGCTGCAACCTCTGATTGAGGTCAATATACATGTATACCTCTTACTAAGCAAGTTCAAGGTCTGTACTGTAAGTTACAAACCAAGTTTTTTCTGCTCAGATTTATGGCCCAAGCACGAAACTCATGGGCCGTAAATCCAAGCGGAAAAAACGAGGTTCCGTAACTTACAGTATGGACCAAGAAAACAAGGTTTGCAAGATATTTATTATATCTCAAAACAAACTTTTGAATTTAGTGGGCCATACAGTGAAGTACAACCCGCTAAATTAACCAATCACAGCATGTGTACTAACTGGGAGATGTAATTATTAAGGTCGTCATACTTGGTTAGTAAGAGTCAATATTGATTGCTCGCTTTCTGTATTTCAGCTTGAAGAAGCCACTGAGATGTCTATAAAGATTGGAGAGGAATCTGTCAGGAAAAATCTCAAGTCATTTGCTCTTCAAAACTTTGGCATGATTCTTGGATTCACTGTTATGTTGGTTTTAGCACAGTATGGTGGCAATATATCTATAGAATAAATTCCTCTTCAGTTTTTTAATTTGATACATTTATGTTTGCTATCAATTGAAAATCATTTTTCTGGGCTGGGTCATTTCAATAGCTGATTGGGTACGGAGCCAGATCAAAGATTTGTTGTACCTTTTTCTTTGTATTCAATGACTAGCAGTGTATTCATCAGCTTTCCAATGACGTGGTCCAGATTGACAAGGAATGGAATGGTATAGTAATAAAATGGTTTTGAGTACAATTTGGAATACCGTATTTACTCGTGTATAAGTCGAACTCGTGTATAAGTCGACCCCCCATTCTCAAGGTCAAAAATCGGATTTTTCATTTTTTCTGGTTAAAGTAGTGAAATTCAGTCCACTAAAAATTTCCCAAGAAAGTTGATCTTTTCTTCCTAAGAATATACTGAAAACACGGTAAATTAAAAAAGGAAGAGCGAAGTATAATCATGTGCTTTGAAGTTTATTAGGACTTGTTTATATCATCACGATTTAAGCACACTCGAGCACTTCAGTTTTCTAGAGAATTCTTTTACAATATTTGGAAGTACCTGTAAATCGCATTGCATTTAACTAGCCTTTATCTGAATGTTGAGTTTGAAAGGAGATTTAGAAGACCAGTGGAATGCCGAAGAGCTTCGAAGGATCGCTTGATGAAAACACCGCCATCTTGGAAAAGATGGCGGTGTACCAGCATTGGCCAGGTCACTAAGCTACTGTAATCGTACGATGAAAACGAAAGTTCAGCACCGTAAACACCAGCAAAGCTTTAAGAAAAATGTCTGCTCTACAGATCAAAAGAAACAATAGAAGTCATCTCCAGTAGGTCTGCGTTTAAACCACTTAACATTTAGAATTTCACACTTTTTGTTGACGAAAAATGTGCCACAAACTGACAAAACTCAAGCACAATTAGAACTGGTTTTGTAAACTCGGTTTTCGTAACGGACTTCGGGCAATTGTTATGCTAATTTCTTGGATTGCTTGGTCAAGTCTTTGTGTATGACTCGTGTATAAGTCGAGGGCGATTTTTTGGGATGATTTGTTGGTCATAAAAGGTCGACTTATACACGAGTAAATACGGTAAATGAGCATGAGTACATTTTTCAGCAAATGAAAAAATTGCACTAGCCATTCTGAGTGCAACTACTTCAACCAAGGCCAGCCAAACATTTTCATACAAATTATCCAATCACGGTGGAGTATCAAACAAAAGAATCTTGGTTTCGGTTCAGTGAACATGACCTCGAATGACCTCTTCCACGCGCAAGCATATATTGAAAAACCCTTCTGTTTTTCTTTTTTCCAGAGCTAAAAAGGCCAAGTAATAAATAACTTATTTACCTTGTCCGTTCTGTCATTACAAGGAAATCTCCGACCTCTGCCTTCACGTATTGACCTCGCTATTTCTCGGTCAATACATTAAGAGACTTCCCTGTAATGACCTCACTCTCAGTTAATAAGTAGGATATAATTTGCTCTATAACTGTACAAAACATATCAAGATTGAAAAAGAATCATCTTAGGTGAGAGAAACTTGCCACAAATCTGTTGCTCAGCATCAAAATTAGACATTCAAGATTTGTATGAAAATTTATTAAATGGTGGCCGTGGTTCAAGTAACTGCACTGTAATATTCAGCTATGTTCATTTTGTAAAAATGTGAAGAACAAGGCAAATTACTTCAAACTAAGCCAAGGTAATACACACATGAGCTTGCATGCCCACTAACGCAAATGCCCAACTTGACTGTGCTTTATTACCCCAACTCTTTTACTCCCAAGATCTGAGTAGTAATTCTCTTAAGTGACTGCCATTCTTTTACTTGTTTGATGGTTTGGAAAATTTGGTGGTTGATCAATTCAGTGCCCTTATATTGATCATTTTTTTAACTCTCGCCATCTGCTTTCCTGGTAATATATTGAAATGGCAAGGAGAAGTTGGAAGTGAAAGGGTTAATTGTGAATTAGTTTATGTACTGGCCTGCAAAGTCATGTGTCTCTGGTACTTAATGCTGTATTTGGTGAAGCGATTAAAGTGCTTCAAAAATGTCTGCACTCTCAGCTATGTATGCATAATTAAGTCAAACCGTTTGGGAAAGAGAAACATTGAAAGGTATTAACTTGGGGCTCCTTATAACTCTACTCATTATTTCAAAATAACAATGAAAAAAATAGTATCTTTATGAAATACAGCTGCAATGAAGAAAATTGTGGCCTGGCATTTGATTTGAAAAGATGCTTTTGATTTTTTTACTATTCAACTTATTGATTTTTAAGTAATAGTCCCTGTTTCAAGGAAGAGAGATGGCAAGAGGCCTTGTTGAATTTTCAGTTTTAAAAGTCATTTCATTTGAAGTAATAATTGTTATGATCTTTTATTATATTAGTTTATACTAAATGTTTATGCTATAGCCAGCTGTATAATAATGGTCATTATTGATAATGTGCCATTTTGTATTTTTTCTTGTCTTACGTTAGACTTTGAAAATTTTACTCCCTTTTTGGCTTCCAAACACCAATCAATTTTATTTCCACATTGTGGAAGTTCATGCAACAATTTTCAATCATGTTAATATTAACATTCAAGCAATATTTTACAAAGACAAGCAATTATATGGTGAGGGAATTTTCTTAAGGTTTTTAGCTTTTTAGCTTCATGAAAGAATTTGATTACACTATTTTCAGACATCTGTATAGAACCACTACCTATTAAAATATTTGTGTGTCCATATATTAAGAGACACTTTCCCTCCTTTGATCTGAATAGTTATTTTCCTTAGTGTCATACACTTTTCTATATTAGTTTAAAGAATATGTTGCTGCATCAGTTTAATATTCCAGACGATTTTTTCTCAATAATATTCTTAACTATTTTTTTTCTCAACATAGTGCATTATTGTTGTAGGAAGAATAAGTAGAGGAACACTTCAAGGAGTGAAATGGTTCCATAATTTCATGATTTTCCCTTTATATTGAAGTCAGAGAACCTTAAACAGAAAGGTCAATTTTCTGCCAGATCTTAGTGAAATAATAGAAGAGTAAAATACGATTTTGTACCAATGGAACTTTTGTATAGTTATGATAATTATTGTACAATGGGGACACAAGCTCTAGTCTCTCCATGCACTGGCACTATTACACAACATTCATACTTAATATGTATTAATGGATGCATTGCAATTTCCAGGTTGACCAGTTTTTCTTAGGATTTAATTCCAATATGGTGAGCTGGGAGGTAAAACCTGTGAGTAATAGAAATCTGCATTGGCTGAAAAGTTATGCTTTATTCCGTTTTCAGGAATTTTTATGGGAAAAGGACAAAGTCAGCTTACCATCCACACATTCAGATTTTTGCCAACACAAAAATGCCGTAATTTTTGTTGAAAGTAGTAAGAGGCCTTAACAAATAGGCAGAGTGATTCATATTGACCTCATCGCTCACTTCATTTAATTTAAGTATATTCTCAGTTTTTCTTTCTTTTTTTTTTATTTATGCATAAGGATGTTAAAAGGCCATTAGAGGGGTAAATCATTGCAACTGAGTTGTGTTAGTTTAGAATGTTATATTTTACACACTTTTTAATTGCTGTGCTTGGCAGTTTTATTTTAGCTAATTTATTTTGTTGACTCTTGTAGAGCAAATAAAGAAACTGTTACTGATTTCTTGTGGTCCTATTTTGCACATGCAGCAGGAGGAGGGTGGGCATTTATTGGCCAGATATGTAAGGATGAGAAATTGGGTAGTGATTCCTGTACCAATTCACTTTCAAGATATGAGTAGAATTTCTCCCTTAGTGATCAGTGCCATCCACTTCCCTATATGTTAGTATGGAGAATTTGATGTTCACTCCCAAGATCTGAGTAGTGATTCTCCTTAGTGAGTGCCATACACTTTCTTGTATGTTAGTATGGAGAATTTGATGTTAACTCCAATGATCTGAGTAGTAATTCTCCTTAGTGAGTGCCATCCACTTCCTTATATGTTAGTATTGAGAATAATGATGTTAACTCCCATGATCTGAGTAGTAATTCTCCTAAGTGAGACTGCCATACACTTACTTTTATGTTAGTAAGGAGAATTTGATGTCTCCAAAGATCTGAGGGGATAATTCTTAGCAAAAGCCATACTTGAATAATACATGTTAGTATGGAGGCTTTGATGTCAACTCCCAAGAACTGAGTAGTAATTCTCTTTAGTGAGTGCCATACACTTCCAGATGTTCACTTTCAAGATCTGAGGGGGTAATTCTCCTTAGTAAAAGACATACTTTAATCCTTACGCCTTAGGGACTAGTCTATTTATGTAAAGGGGGGGGGGGGAGTCTGGAAAAATATGTTGGAAAGATCAAAATTTCTATTAGGCCCCCCTTCTAGTCCATGTAAATAGCGAGTGACCCTCCTTCTTTATTCAATATTTAGGGAAGGTACTTTTTTATTGTGGGGGTAGGCCGGGGCTTCAGACAGGAGGGTCCTCAGTGATTTTTTTTACAAATTGGGGAGGGTCAAACCTGTTTTATTCTCAACTAGAGGAGGGTCACAGTTTTTTTGGCAATGAAAAAACTACGTTCATGTCGCTTCTATTTTGTATGTACAAGTTGCTCCATCTGACTTCATGAAATCCTTGCATGTGCGGAGCAATAAAGGAGGGGATGAGTGGAAAAAGAAATGTTGTGTTGATGTTGGTGTTAACTTCAACGGAAGGATACAACTGTCTCATACAGTCGCACGTACGAATGCGGGACGGTTTGCTTCACGACCCGCAGCCCGGAAAAAACGCTTCGACCCAGTCTTCCTATCCCGCGCGAAGAAACAATGCTACATCCGGGGACTATTTTCTTCCCATACTACCTTTCGACCTCACTTATACCTCAATCAAGTTGCTTTGTTTAATTCCTCGAATTTCTCCTTACTTTCGCGTTCATATTTATTATTGTCAGCTTGTAGCGGAAAATGGTTAAAGGTGTGACTATGGGAGACGATATTGGGTATGAGTCTATTCTAATACGTTTTTGTCTCCTTTTTGTTGTACATGCTGGTACAAAAATTCTGTGACTTTGTAAAATGTCTTCCATCTTTTGTCCTTGTTAGCAAAATCTTTGTTGGTGGTTTGTCGCACGATACAACGCCAGGTAAGTTGGAATCTCTTTTATGCATTTTAATATGGAAGGCTTACTCTTTGCTGTGGTTTCTCACAACTGACATGGATTTACTTGGAGTTGTCGCGATAGCTGGACGAAACATGTATAGATTCAGTTGGACCGAACCAACGTTTAAACGACAAAAAATTGATACACGTGCTCATAAATTCATTATTGTATGAACAGCTTTCTTCGTGATAAACCTTGGACGTTCTGAGAATGGTTAATTTCTTTCTCTGAAGTAGTTTTTTTTTCTCCTGTATTGACGTTTTACCCACACACGGGCCGATTTTGAACAATACTCGGTAAGATTTCCGCACAGGTCCCTACTTCATTTTGCATGCTGAAGCTGTCTTGTCTGGTGTAATGCACGTATGGGCGGCCGTCACCGCCAAAAATACAAGGATTTCAACTAGATCAGCAGGCATAGAATAGGTCTAGGCATTAGCTGCAGTATGGTATAGCTAATAAAGAAATCGCATAGCCAAATGACAAACGGTTTAACTTTCCTTGTTAAAATTGAACGCAGTAAACACAAATTGTTTAGCCAAGTAATGAATGGTCTATGCCCATATGTTGAATTGGATCGTTAAAATGCGAAAGAGACTAGCGCAAATGTGAGCAGCTTAGCTGTCGATTGTTATACAGTATGCAATAAAGATAAATGGTCAAGGCAAACCAAAAATGGGCTAGCGTTCATTGTTACAACAGCACAGTCTATTTTCGAACGATCTAGCGTGACATCAAATGACACAAAATTTGGTGAAATAGCGTAGCATAACTTTAATTGGTACAACACGAAATGAAATGGAATACTTATACTTAAAATGGTTAAGCATAGCATCTGATGGCTTAGCGTTGCGTGAAATAGCGTAGCAAGACTCCAAATGGTCTAGCGGAGCATCAAACGGCATAGAGCTGCGTGAAATAGCGTAGCAAGACTCCAAATGGTCTAGCGTAGCATCAAACGGTATACGGAGCTGCGTTGAATAGCATAGCGTCACACCAAGTGGTTTAGCGTAGCATCAAACGGTATAGAGCTGCGTTGAATAGCATAGCGTCAAACCAAATGGTCTAGCGTAGCATCAAACGGTATAGCCTTGCGTAAAATGGTATAGCATTTCACAAAGTAGTTTATTTAAGTTTCCAACAGCTAAGCGTTGCATAATTGGCACAGCATTTTAACAAAATGGTCTAGTTTTTACCGGCAAACCGTATATCATCACGTTGCATGGTTCAGTGTGACATCGACTGGTTTTCGCCGAAACCGCCAAAAATAGAAACGGCGAATGGAACAGCCAAACGTGAATTGGAACAGCGATCTACAGGGGGCATGACGTCAACGGATGTGAAAATTGGCGCCAAACCATCACAGCGGATTGCGAGCGTGGTCGCTGCGAAGAGTCTTTGCAATTAACGTCGCCTTAAAACGGCAAGTGTCTCCTCTTGTTGCTCTACCGATATAACATTAGACTGCGAGCAGCCGACCAGAAAAAATTAGATTATGTAAATTAGGGGGGAAAAACGCCCGCGCTTCTCACTCACAGCTCAAAATTCGTGTTTACTCGTCGCACACTAGGCTTTCAAAGTATTCCGAAGCCACCACACCATGTTCACTAGCAACTTACTGCATCCCCATAATAAAGAGCTGCATGGGAGTTTTGTTCCTGGCTGTTCTGATTTTATGATTTAACCAAGATCTGGAAAATTTATGCAACATTTCGTTGATAATTGGCTTATAGACAAAATGCAAGCAAAATACGTGGTCGTTATTGTCGGTGTTGAGATAGCGTTGTTCTTCCAGTGATAGGAATAAATCGTGAAATTTTTGGCAATACTTTCTTTAGGTGGAAATTTGTTATTCACGGATGCATTGATGGCTACAGCAGGGTAATAACTTGCCTCAAGTGCAGCTCGGACAACACCTCTGCAACGGTGTTGAAACTGTTTCAAGAGGCGATCCACGAATGGGGCTTACCTTCGCGTGTTCGCGGGGATATGGGAGTTGAGAACCGCGACGTGTCCTTCTTTATGCTCTCTCACATGTCTCACATTGCTCGGGGACCGGGTAGATGGAGCTTTATCACAGGAAGGAGAGTCCACAACTCCCGTATCGAAAGGCTTCGGAGGGACGTTTACCAGATTGTGCTGTCTATATTTTACGATTTATTCCTATCACTGGAGGAACAACGCTATCTCAACACCGACAACAACGACCACGCATTTTGCTTGCATTTTGTCTATAAGCCAATTATCAACGAAATGTTGCATAAATTTTCCAGATCTTGGTTAAATCATAAAATCAGAACAGCCAGGAGCAAAACTCCCATGCAGCTCTTTATTATGGGGATGCAGCAAGTTGCTAGTGAACATGGTGTGGTGGCTTCGGAATACTTTGAAAGCCTAGTGTGCGACGAGTAAACACGAATTTCGAGCTGTGAGTGAGAAGCGCGGGCGTTTTTCCCCCCTAATTTACATAATCTCATTTTTTCTGGTCGGCTGCTCGCAGTCTAATGTTATATCGGTAGAGCAACAAGAGGAGACACTGACCGTTTTAAGGCGACGTGAATTGCAAAGACTCTTCACAGCGACCACGCTCGCAATCCGCTGTGATGGTTTGGCGCCAATTTTCACATCCGTTGACGTCATGCCCCCTGTAGATCGCTGTTCCAATTCACGTTTGGCTGTTCCATTCGCCGTTTCTATTTTTGGCGGTTTCGGCGAAAACCAGTCGATGTCACACTGAATCATGCAACGTGATGATATACGGTTTGCCGGTAAAAACTAGACCATTTTGTTAAAATGCTGTGCCAATTATGCAACGCTTAGCTGTTAGAAACTTAAATAAACTATTTTGTGAAATACTATACCATTTTACGCAAGGCTATACCGTTTGATGCTACGCTAGACCATTTGGTTTGACGCTATGCTATTCAACGCAGCTCTATACCGTTTGATGCTACGCTAAACCACTTGGTATGACGCTATGCTTTTCAACGCAGCTCCATACCGTTTGATGCTACGCTAGACCATTTGGTGTGATGCTATGCTATTCAACGCAGCTCTATACCGTCTGATGCTACGCTAAACCACTTGGTATGACGCTATGCTATTCAACGCAGCTCTATGCCGTTTGATGCTACGCTAGACCATTTGGTGTGACGCTATGCTATTCAACGCAGCTCCGTATACCGTTTGATGCTACGCTAGACCATTTGGAGTCTTGCTACGCTATTTCACGCAGCTCTATGCCGTTTGATGCTCCGCTAGACCATTTGGAGTCTTGCTACGCTATTTCACGCAACGCTAAGCCATCAGATGCTATGCTTAACCATTTTAAGTATAAGTATTCCATTTCATTTCGTGTTGTACCAATTAAAGTTATGCTACGCTATTTCACCAAATTTTGTGTCATTTGATGTCACGCTAGATCGTTCGAAAATAGACTGTGCTGTTGTAACAATGAACGCTAGCCCATTTTTGGTTTGCCTTGACCATTTATCTTTATTGCATACTGTATAACAATCGACAGCTAAGCTGCTCACATTTGCGCTAGTCTCTTTCGCATTTTAACGATCCAATTCAACATATGGGCATAGACCATTCATTACTTGGCTAAACAATTTGTGTTTACTGCGTTCAATTTTAACAAGGAAAGTTAAACCGTTTGTCATTTGGCTATGCGATTTCTTTATTAGCTATACCATACTGCAGCTAATGCCTAGACCTATTCTATGCCTGCTGATCTAGTTGAAATCCTTGTATTTTTGGCGGTGACGGCCGCCCATATGCACGTGCAAATATTTCTTTTGTTCGAACAACGAAATAGTATAGTTACAGAATGCATACTGAAGTAGGGACCTGTACGGAAAACTTACCCAGTACTCCCAAATTAGTCTAAGTGAGACAAGTCCCGTCCAGGGAATTAATTTCATTTCTAACCAAATTTTCTGGTTGGAACTTGACTCGCTCTTTGAAATTTGAGATTTTTGGGGGTATTCTGTCCATACCCTTAAAGAATTGCACAATGGAAATCTGGTATTTTTTTCCTGCATTCTTGCATGCTATAGCTATTATTTGCTGTTTATTATATAGAGCTCTACGTTCTTACGTGCGCTGTGATTGGTCAAAAACCCATGTTTTATCAGAGTATGGAACATAGAAAAAGCGTGTTTTATTGTTTTTCACCACATAACCTCTACTCAACAATTCGGTAAGAGACAGCGAAAAACATTGTCTTTGAAGAAATTCATGATGGAGTTCTCTGCGAAGCAGCAGAAAGTTTTGAAGCTGAGAATAATAAAACAAATGAAGAAGAAGCGGAAACAGTCGAGAAGTTGGTATTAAATGGATCTGTGTGCTTTGTTGTTTCTACTCGCAGCATGTAAAATCTATATCAAAGCGGCTTGTGTTTTCTACATTTCATTCATGTTCTCAAATGTCCGCCGTGTTTTATCACAGTGTAATACAGGGCTTAGGCTTCTTTATTTGTTAATTAAAAACGAAATTGTTTCATCTAGCATAATCTTAAACAGCACAGCTGCAGCTTGCATAATGAAATATGGTGTTAACCCTTTAATTCCCAGTTGTGACCCACATCTAATTTCTCATTACAATATTTAACCCGTTTGTCAAAAGTTTTGTGAAATGCACTGTAACATTAACATGACTAGTTCTTGATTTAATGAACAATTCCACTCTGAAATTGCTCCAACACAACACTCGTCATTCGGTCTTCGTTACTGTTTACTTCCCACCAACTGCTTTTGCGTTCACATTTTCTCAGAGATAATTACAGTGGGAAACAAGGCCAATATCTAACCATCCTGATCAAACAAGCTTGGTCAACAAAGGATTTACTATCTGGCAATTTTATTTCATTTTGTTTCATAGGATAACATTGGGAATCCCAAGTGGGCAAGGTATGTTTGTCTTGCCCACTTGGTTAGCCAATCAGAAATAAACAACAACAACAACAATTTATTTACAAATTTGAAGAGAGGTATAAAGGGCCCTTCCCTCTTGTTAGGATTTGTTAGTATCTATTATTAGGATTTGCTACTGGTTACTATGGTCTCTATTGGTTTTTGAAATAAAGTGCGTGTTGTTGTTTGCCTCATCTTGCCCGCGCATGGAATCAGCGTTACAAAAAGTACTAATTCTGTATGTACTTTTCATAAAAAGATTCATTGAAGCTGTACTTCTCAAACTTTGGTGTAGTAGCTGATTGCACTGTCATGAAAGATCCAGCTACAAAGAAATCCAGGTAAATAGTTCTGTGAAGAGGTTTTACCATTTTAGTTCAAAGGTGTTTTTTTTGACAACAATTGCTACTAATCTTGCAATCTGATTGGCTAATTTACGGTTGTCGATAAGAATCCAGACAACAATTATCACGTCAATGTTTCATGCAATGCAATAGCCAATCAGAAACGCTCATTTTTGGGAACAAACCAATCAGAATGCGAGAAAGTTAGACAACGTTTGCTCTTTCTTTGTCACGATCTTGGTCATGCTCAGAAAAAATGCATTTCCTTTGACATTGATATTGTGGTAAAAAAACAAATAGAATTTGGTTTAGCATTGTCTGTACACAGGGATGTAGATAAAAGCCGGGAGCCGGGAAAATTACCCGGCTGTGAGCGTGATTTTTCCGGCTGTAAAGGCGAGTAGCCACCTCAAAAAGGACTTACTCTCTCTCCTTGATGTTTCCAGGAGAATTTCAGCAATTTATTCATGTACTCGCACCATTGTTTCTTTTTTACTTCAGTCAACTGAACGTAACACTCTATTTTGCAGAGTTCGAACGATCGCATCGAGTTTCTGTTTGCAGGCTCTACCCGTTGTGTCAGCAGTATTTTTACTTTATGTAAACAAACTAGTGAATGCAAATCGCGAATTTACTGGGAAAAGTTCCAAAGGGGATCAATTTTGCACCCAAAATGAAGGAAAGCACGTTTCCGAGAGTCTAGATTTCCTTTTTCAGGGGGAGCATGCCCCCTGGACCCTCCTAGATGTATTGTGCCAATGGCATGATAAAATGAGCCTACGGCTCATCATACCCGCCAATGATATCAACATTTCCGCCTGTTAAAATGTGTATCTACATCCCTGGTACACGTCATCACAGTGGTCAACATTTGCTGTGGTCCACAACATTATTTTTGACCATTGTGACGACACATACTCGTTAGTAACGGACAATACTAAACCACAATCTATTTATTCAAATTGATAATTTTCATTATCTGTTTGCCTGAAGACATTCAAGTATTGTTTGGAAAAGATCTTCTTTGATCGATTTTTAGCTTGAACAGATTCAGTGACATTCTCTTTCCAGAGAAGATTGTTTGGAGCATAGATTTGTTTGTGGATTATTCCATTTGACACTGAACTTTTACCAGCAATGTTATTCAGGATTTTGACTGTTATTTTAAAGGGGATTTTCTGAGCAGCATAATTTTCTTGTTCATTGTAATTTGCAGAAGAGTGTTCCATTTATGTCTTTGTAATATAAGTTAATAAATGCTGTTATTAGTCGGGCAACCGACTATAGGTTTACCCTCGAGTTTCATCGCAAATCGCAGTCACGTGCAATGGGGAATACCGCAGACACGTAATACGGGCGCAACCTTTCCACGATGTCGAAGTCGATGGCGAATATGTCGGAAACAAATGGTGTCACCTTTTCTACGCTCAAACATACAGACCCACACACCGTTCGCGGTAGATCCACTCTAAAACATGGCGTGTGTAATGAGCGTATACTTCGAAACGGGTCGTTCTGCGAACTGAAAATAGAGAATGTCTCCCTGTTGCCCGACTTACGATCTTAGATCGTCTTGTTAATTTTATATTATTATTGATCCAAAAAGCACTTCACTAATTCGTCATTCAGAAATTCTCTTGCTTTGCTGCTAATGACGTCAAAATGCGAAACGTTTCCATTGGAAACTAGCTCTGTTACCCTTGACAACAGCTGGGTTTTAACAGTGAAACTTGGGCGCGAAACTTCCTTCGGGGCATGCTCAACTGATATGCGTAGTAATCCTTTAATGGGCTAGCTCCCTGTCTGGGGATGAGCAGACATAACAATGCCCCTTCTGTAGGTACTTGATGTTTCAGAGTCTTAACTTGTGGGGCTGAGTGCTTATCAGCACCAGAGTACAGGCTTTGATTCTGTTTCTCTCATCTTGATACTGAACAGACCTGTTTTGCTTTACGTTTTCAAGGGGCTTTGGATTTGTGACATTTAATGACCCAGGGTCTGTGGATGCTGTTGTTGCCCAGATGGAGCCGCACATTCTTGATGGCAAGACAGTAAGACAGCATTTCATAGTTTTCTGTGGTTTGATTAAATTAAATTATTAATTGGCCTGTGATATTACTTTACTTTTGCATCACAAAAAATGGTTTCTCAGACCAGTTGATAAAGTACAGGTAAGCTTGACCACTGTTAGATTTAACCCTTAAAGCCCCAATATCAATATCCATTTTCTCCTAACTGTTCTCATTTTTGTTATGGTACTTGTGAAGAGAATTTGTTAAATAACAATCCAACTCTTTTTTGGTGATCATTTTTGTTATTCTCATTACCTGAATGGTTGATGAACAGTGAATATTGTTATGAGAAATTGGATGCTGGTCACTACTGGGACTTGAAGGGTTAATTTAGGGGTGCTGTGTTTTTGAGCATTTGCCTTTCATCGGAGAGAAGGGCTAACAATAAAGGGCTATTAATTGCTCAAAACATTTACACTCTCAGTAAATCTTTTAGCAACTTATTTGAAAAAAACATTTTTTTGTGTTTCAATTTCACTCTAATTCATTCCGCACCTGAACTTTCAGAAGCTCTCTCCCTTATAACTTTGTTGCATAGTTTTCTTTTCTAATGGATTATAAAAGTTATTTCTGCCCAGTGACATGTAGAATTGTTTTCTCCTGACAAATGAAATGGTGCTACTGTGTTAGATGATTTTGTCTGTTCCTGTTGCAGATTGATCCCAAGCGTGCAGTACCACGTGGCCCTGGACAGGGTACTCAACTTGCCCAACAGTCAAATGTATGTTCTGCAATTATGGCAGCACTTGTTTGTCTCTAGTCAGTTGATTACATTGCTTTACCGGTTTCTTTAGAAACTTGAAATATATGCATAAATTAATAATTAATTAATAATAAATAATAATCTAATTATTATCTAACTGTATTATTAATAACATTTTTCTTGAACCACCAAGTAAATTGAAGTCCTGTTCAGTGAAAGAACTACCTAATGTTGATTCAAATATGCTTTTATTGGAATGATTGATGATCAAATGAAATAGTTTTCGATCACAATGAAAAAGTACTATGTTATTGCAAAAAGTGTGAGCATGTTTGAATGAAACGTACGTTCCCCGCGAAAATATTTGATGAAAATTACGAAAAAAAAGTCGCTTCACAAAACACAGAAATATTTGTGTATCATTTATAATTCACACTACAGAAAAGCAGTGAAAATGACACAGATTATACCAAGTTAAAATAAGATAGCCTCATTCACAGCTGAATGGTTAAAATCCCACAACAACTAGCTTTGAAAAGTGAATTCTTAATGCTCAGAACATTTATTTTTTTGCTCTGAATGATAGTCCACTCAAGCTCCTGAAACATAGATCACTTTAATTTTAGTCGCTGAGCTGGCGACTTGTGTTCTAATTTAGTTGCCAGCTCCAAAGTTCTAGTTGCCATGGCAACTAAAATGGTCACAACTTGGAGGGTTGCCTTTAAGTCCCAGTAGTGACCAGCATCCAATTTCTCATTGAAAAAAATTTACTGTTCATCAACCATTCAGGTTATGAGAAAAATGAAAATGATCACCAAAAAAGAGTTATACTGTTTTATAAAATGTTCGAGTAATTGCGCGCGCTGTGATTGGTCAGTTCGAGTTCATTATAACTCCATAAAGCACTCTGCTTACGTCACGCGCGTGCAGTATAACTCAACATATGCACACAAGCTACGTCACGAAATAAGAAAACGTTTGTTTCTTGCCACAAAGGGAACGGTTTTACTTTTCATTCAGCATTTAAGCCAATAAAAAGAAAGCATGTACATGTAAGGAGAATACTTATTTTGATTAATTAAAATTCACAATCCTTTTCTTGTTTAATATGTCTTTATGTTAATGTGGTGGTTTACATTTTATAAAAGAAATAAAAAAAACGCCCCCTTCGTGCATTGTTGAGTTATATAAGCTCTTGGGAATTTTTTAAGAACACTCGAGAAGTGCGAGAAGCACTCGGCTGCGCCTCGTGCTTCTCTATGCACTTCTCTCATGTTCTTAAAAATTCCCGCGTGCTTATATAACTCAACAATGCACTCGGGCGCGTTTTTTATTTCTATAATATTGTACCATGACAAATATATGAGAACAGTTAGGAGAAAATGAATATTGATATAGGGGCTTAAAGGGTTGAAGTATGACTTCATCTCTTGCTTACACATTAACATAAAAGAAGTAAAGTAGCAAAAAAGGAGTTAATGAATTTTTTTTCTTAACAGCTGAGAGATAACAATGTTACGAAAGTTTTTGTGGGTGGAATTGCTAATGGAACTACGGAAGATGACCTTCTGAACTACTTTAAAGCCTATGGGAAGGTTTGTGAACACGTGTTAGCCCTATGGGTTTTCATTTACTTACCTCAAAATTTCTTTTTCAATTCTCTTATATGTTTTAATGTGATTTCTTTTGCATTGTCAAAAAAAACAAACTTGAAACTTGAAACTGCCAGGACTGATACGTACAACTTTTTACAATTTCTGAAAATTACCAAGTAAATGGATAACACACTGTAACAATAACGAAAATGATCGAGGATATTGAGATGTTTTGAAACCCAATTCTCCAAAGTTACAAGTAATTGCATGACAGGCAAAAAGGAGAGTTTCAATTTAAATCATCGAATTGTGAGGGTTAGCAACAAATTTTGCCTTGAGAAGTGTTGCTCTGTCGCAGCTTCTTTGGTGATTAGAGTGTCAAACAAGGCAAACAGGAAACCCCTTGATACTAATTCAAAGAATCCTCTAGCTAATAGGATATTTGTTGTGTATTAGAGGGGACACAAATAGATAATTATTTAGTTTCAGATCTAGGATTTGAGTAGTAATTCTCCCCACAGAGTGTCGTAAGCTCTCTTACATGTGGACCTGAGTTTGGAGAAGTTGTTTTGGTGAGAAGTTGCCTAATTGAGCATCCATTGCTTCATTAACTAGTGTAAACATTAACAATTTTATTTTCCACTCACAGTGTTTAATTGTAAGCTAAATAAAAGAAAAGGATTGACACATCTGCTCTCTGATTGGTCTACTGTAGGTCAGACATTTGGAAGTCAATCTAAGAGCTTTGTCATTGTCATAGAAAGTGCTTTATTTACCCGTGAATAATACACATCCTATATTTTGACCACAGTCAAATTTGGAATCGCCAAGAACTGAAAATAAAATTTCTGTGATGTTATTTCAAAAGTACCCAAAGCGAACACAAGTAGTAGCCAGCATTGTACGTGTAGGTCAGGCATGGGGAACTTTTGAAAACATTGTCTATGGGAGAAAAGCTTTTGAATGACATGTTTTCTTTAAAGGTTGTTCATGTTCACCTGATGTATGACAACCAACCTGGGATGCCAAGAAGAATGCGAGGTAGGAATGCCAGAGGCACTGGTTTTGAGATTAAAAACACTGCAAGGAAAGTGTGGTAGCTGTTTTGATTGCAGTGTTAGCACAACAAAAATTCATGTCAAATTTTCACCATTTAGTTTTGTTAACAATCTGAGCACAGTGTAGGAAAAAAAAACAGATTTCGGCACTACTGTGAGAAACCTAATGGAAGGTTTTATTCTGGATTATTTGGAAAAAAAATTCCAAATTCCGGTACCAAAAAAATTGTAAATCTATGGAACTTAATTGAAGGATTGACTCTTAAATCTTTAACACTTTGTCTTTAATTAATTTCTTAGATTTGCATGTGTTTGGTATTGGAAATTTTGACTTTCATACTTCTGAAAAATGCTGTCAAAACCCTAGCTCTACTTGATTTCTTGCCCCATGGTATTTGCAAGATAGTCTGGTTTTTGTGAGCAGCCACCAAGCTTTCCTCTGTGGTTTATATGCTACCCTGAATAATAAAGCCTGGTTTTCACTACGACACAAGCATAAGCAAAGAAAAACGTGTCCTGTGGGGCTTTACACGACAAAAGGACGGTGTTTTTCTTTGTCTGTTCCTTTGTCTTTACTTTTCTTATGCTTGGTCTTATGTTGATGTCTTATGCTTGTGTCGATGTCTTATGTCATACGCTTGACTTCAGTCCTTTGTGTTCTCCTTTGTTTTCTCTTTATCCTTGTGTTTGTGTCATAGTGAGAACCAGGCTTAAGTATTCAAGGTATTATTGTCAACACAATGAAAACAAGTACTTATTGTGGAGAAGCGTTCTCTCTATTAAAGCAAAATTGTAAATTGAACTAAAAGCATCCTAACAAACATGAACTTCAATTCAGCTGACCTTAAGAATGTGGGTTATGTCTAAACAATTAACAATTATCAAGCTAGTGGCAGAACTTTGTTTGGAGCAAATTCAACAGGTGTTACACACTGTATAACCCACTTTCCAGAGTTTGCATTGATACTGTCATTGCTTTTTCAACTGATGTTTGGAATTTCATTTGTCATTTTTGCATTTATTTGTTTGAATATGTTGCCATTAGAAGTATTTATTGACTCTCTTTTGAGACCTGACATACCTGGATCATTACTATCGGTTGGACAGCAAATAAGAAATATCTACGGTCTTACTTTGAATTAATTTTGCTAGCACAATGCTTTACCACCAAAATTTATACGTCAAAATTACATGGTGGTTTTTTTCCCTTCTTATGTTGGAAAATATTTTTGAACATTTGAAGAGAAATTTCATATATCTGCGTGGCCTTGTAATTTCTTCTATTTGTACTGTTATTTGCTAACTACGTGTATTTTATTCTACTAATGTTATTTAATACTCTATCTTTTGCTTTAGGTGCATGCCCGTGTATTTTGTATTCTTATTGTTATTATATGTAGTCATGTAGTTTTAAATTGTTAATGTGTATTGTAGTAGTGTCTGTAACCTTGAGTCACAGGGTCAGAAAGCGAGATGCCAAAGTATTCTAGTCTATTTCTAACATAGCTAGTGTTTTAAAAATCTTCAAGTGTGCTTTAATTAAACAAAATAGGCTTTGGATATCAAAGGGCTTAACAACTACCCAATGTGGCAATTAGTTAACATTCTAATATTATATAATTGGTTGTACTGTATATTTTACACATATGACTAATTAGCATGACCTATCCCTTATTTTATCCAATTATATTTTAAAAAATACCTAAGCAAAATAATGTCATCATTTAACTATGATAGATAATGGCTAGGTTAAGAGAGAGAGAAATATTTTTGTTGTTTTACTTAAAAACAAACATTGCTTGTTCTTTTACTATCTAGATTTACTTGGATTATTTGCTTTTAATTAAGCCTAGCTTGATTAGATTACAATTAACTAGCTTCTGGGGATTAAATTTAAAACAAATTACAGACCTTGGTTGTGGTTCTGGCCCTGTACAAAACCTTTGTTATGTTGTGTCGATGTTCATCTTGGTTTCCTTCAAGTTGCTATTCAAATATGCAGCTGGCAGGATGTCTGTAAAATGTAACCAAATGGTGTGTGTATGGAAAATGAGCAATGGTGTTTCTTTGTGTGTTCTTGTTTTTGTTCTGTTTTTTTTTTTTTTTTTTGTGTGTGTGTGTGTGTGTGTGTGTGTGTGTGTGTGTGTGTGTGTGTGTTTTTTGGATAAATGTGTCATTTATTAAGCATGTATTAAGTGTGTTTGGTTGTCCTGTTTTTTTTTTTTTGGTGACAAGTAGAAGTGAAAATTGGCAGCAGTTGAAGCTATTGACAGAACTTCTTTGAAATCATGTACATTGCTAAAGATTTAGCATTGTAGTTTTACATTGTAACCTTTACAGTATAATACTTGTATTGCTGTAGCCATCGTTAAAATCAGTTTTTCAAGATATATTCTTTTCCTCCTAGAATGTCCTTTGATAACTGCATTTAAACTTCTGAAACAGACCTTTTCAAGCCTTAAAAGAATAAAATTATTATCTCTTCAAAGACTGACAAGAACAGTAATTTTCATCTAAGCGATAACACTTTTTTTGAACAAAGGCAAATCACAAAATAGTAAAGGACATCTTAATTTGCACAGAGACCAGTAGTAATTTCCATACCTGCGGTATAGCATTCAACATTCAAATCCTGCTCACACCTCTGAACCTGCAAAACACCTGCGAGAAAATCCTTCACATTCTTTCACCTGGCGTGTTCTCTGGCGTTTAACCTTGTACATAAGATACTTTTTTATCAAGCGAACATTATGAACATTTTTGTTTTTATTTACTGCAAAGACGTTTTGTGTTTCATGGTCATGGTGGTCTGCACTGCTTCCCAACTTCTTAGGCAGACTTTAAATTTCTTTCATTGTGTTAATTATAAAGACAACCTTAAAGCTTTATTAGTTTCCACAAATCAACCTTGACTGGACCTACTGTAAACCTACTGTTCAAGTCATGCCCAAAAAGTGGGTTTGGCAACCTAGTTATAAAGTAAATTGTTGCGTGGGGTGATATCAGTGCTCATATGTCAAGTGTTAATCTCTTGTGTAGGACATGAAATACCAGCACCTTCATAAACTTAACTACACTTTGATCCTGCTGAATTTTCTGCACTCTGATTCCCCTCCAATAGAGCAACATTTCTGTAGAAACTGACTTCACTGTTACAATATTGTTTCATGCACACAATTGGTTACTCAACATTACTGTAAGTCAGGTATTAATCTTCGTTCGCTCTTTGAATTTAGTGTGCATTTTTGTCTGCCTGCACTATTCAGTTGTTTGAGGCGAAAGAAATCATATATTTTTTTCCACCACCTTCAGCTGCTGCCATATTACATTAGCAACATTGAAATTTGTTGCCATCAGAAGTGCCCAGAAGTTCCTTTGCACCTAATGTTGCAGATTTATTGCTTGAATGTGAAAAAAAGGCTCAAAAGAAAAAAAGACAAGATTGAGTCAATCAGACATACACTGTAGTTGATGCTACAATCGTTTGAAATAAGGAATGTAACTTAAAACGTTACTATTCAGACTCAACGTTTCATAACTCCTGTCTAGTGTCTTCCTTAGGGGTTATTAGACTAGCCTGTGAAGTTCCTTGTATACTCATATTATAATATAGCTATGTTCTTACGCGTGTTCTGATTGGTCAAAAACCTGTGTTTTATCAGAGTATAAAACATAGAAAAAGCGTGTTTTATTGTTTTTCGCCATATGACCTCTACTCGACAATTCTGTTAGAGACGGCGAAAAACATTTTCTTTGAAGAAATTAATGATGGAGTTCTCTGCGAAGCTGCAGAAAGTTTTGAAGCTGAGACAAATAAAGAAGAAGAAGCTAAAACAGTCAAGAAGTTGGTATTAAATGGCGTCGGTTTGGCGATCTGTGTGCTTTTTTATTTCTACTCGCGGCATGTAAAATCTATATCATAACGCAAATAAAAAAGCCTAAGCTGTGTATTACACTGTGATTAAAACACTCCAGGCATTTGAGAACACTCGAGAAATGTGGAAAACACTCGCCTGTGGCTCGTGTTTTCTACATTTCACTTGTGTTCTCAAATGCCCGTCGTGTTTTAATCACAGTGTAATACACGGCTTAGGCTTCTTTATTTGTTAAATGAATAGTGTTGCTTAATTACAAGGTATAAATAGGTATTGAGTAATAACCCACCATTGTCATGGGTGCCATTAAGGAACTTCACAACCTAGCCTAATCACCCATGAACAAGACACTAGACAGGAGTGTCAAAACATTGAGTTGGCAAATTGTAACTTTTTATATTATATTCATTATTTCAAACCAGCCCAGGATAGTCAAATTGACTATTCGTTTTTGCACACACATGTTGTAGCTTTTTGCGACACCAATCCAGGATGTATGTATTTCTTGATGGCACAGCTGTTTGACGTTGCTGCTCCTACACTGTATGTGTGTACTTCTGTCCGTGTATGTCCTATTCAGGAATTAACCTGTATTCTCATGTTATATTATACTATGTTAGGGTTTGGTTTTGTTACGTTTGAGTCAAGCCAAGCTGTTGAGAAGACAACCAATATACATTTTCATCAAATCAATGGAAAAACGGTGTAGTTATTGCTTTAGTTACTTACTTGTTAATGTAATGTACAGGAAAAAAATACCAGATTCCCATTTTAGGTTTTTTTTTGAGGGTGTTAAATTTTTTGACAAATACCAAGAAAGAGTAAGATTAGTCTCAACTTGGAAACTTGGTTGGGAATTCCATGGTTGGGATTTGTCTCACCTTGACAAATTTGGGAATTTTGTCGATACTTGATAAATACACTAAAATCCCATAATGGGAATCTGGTATTTTTTTCCTGTGATGTTCTGTGTGGGCTTCTGTGGAGACACATTGGCGCAGTACTCAGGGCTTTTAATTTCAAAGCTAGGTTGTTCAAATACAGGTTAAAGGCTTTTAAAGCATACTACTGAATTCAAGACTGCCTGCCTTTGAACAAATTGCTCTGATTAGAAGCTTGTGTTTATCCTTTCCCTCTCAAAACTTACCAATATGCAGGTTCTACTTATAAAAAAAAGAAAAATAAAATATTTACACTCTTTAGGCAAACAAGCTATGAGAATTGAGCATTATTATATTAGACAGTCATAAGTATTGCACTGATCCAAAACTAAATTCCTGTAATACTAACTTGAAATTTGTATGGCATTCAGTAAGGAGAATTACTGAACAGATCTTGGAAGGGAATGGTTGAAGCTGCAGCCTTGATAGCCTTTGTGAAGTTTCCTTTTCTAAAGGAACTGACTCCACAGTCCCTCTTCTCATTCACATGTAGAATTGGGTACCAGCAAGTACAATGCTGGATTTATGCCCTACCCCCAGAGGGGATGGGGATGGGGGGTAGTAGTTGGTGTGATTACTTAGGGGGTGGAGGGGGCAAGCTGAGTAGACAATGGCAACACTCAGTCCATGGAAAGCATCTCTTTTCCTTGGCTTGTATACCCAAGTTGTGTAATATCTAATGCTTCACCAGGTAAGTTCTGACTGCTAAGGAATTATGTGAAACAGAGCTTATAGTGATATAGTTCTTAAGCTCATATTTAAGTTAACGTATTAAATTCTTGCATAATTATCATGGATTTTCTTATATATCGTACTAATGTCTTTAAGGTAAATCTGACGGATTAACCTTGTCACTCCAAAATGAGTAGTGTTTCCTACATGTTTCTAAACAAACAGACAATGAGAACGAAAACGCCAAAGTACAATGCATCTCAACAAAAGGAAAGTCGCCACTCAGATTCTTGGAGTGAAATGGTTTTAGAATCAGTGTGGTCAAATAGACTTAGATCTCATGACAGATAAGTACTACTGCTAGAATAAATAGCATCAGTATCCCTTGAGACTTGAAACATGTAACTGCCTTTGAATGTCTTCAACCACAGCTTGTCCACATTCAGTCTACTAAATGAACCAATCAGTGCCAACATGCTCAAAGACTGGGCAGGCAGTAAATCCATATTTTGGGAAATACTGAATCTGGACAAGCTGTGAACATGAGTTTCATGTATCAAGTCTTACGGGTTTCTGTTGCTACTATAGAACCATCTATCGATATACAATTTAAAGTGCATAGAGTAGTTTATTACTAGATAACTAATTAAACAGCCTGTTACTGTCTTATATGTAGAAGGGCTTTTATTCAAACTTAGCTATATAGCTGGTTTCTTACTAGTTTAGTATCACTGGAAAAAATATCAAATTCCCATCATTGGGATTCTTGTGGGTATTCTTTAAACACCCTAACAAAATTCCAGATTTGGAAGAGTGGGATTAGTCCCAGCCAGGAAACTTGGTTGTGAATTCCCTGGTTGGGATAGTGAATCATGTAAGCCTTTACAAAATATCTTGAGATCTTCTGATTACTCCCCCGAGGAAATCTCAGGATATTTTGTAAAGGCTTACATGATTCACTACCCCCTGGTTGGGACTTGTCTCACGTTGCCAAATTTGGAAATTCTGTTGGTGTTTAATAAATTCCCTAAAAAATCCCCTAATGGGAGTGTGGTATTTTTTCCTGTGTATGCATGTAGGTACAGTACTTAAGAACTCTATATTTATCTTAGTGTGATATCCAACTGCGCAGCTATTTTGTATCATGTTACTATCAAGTCATGAACTAGGGATTAATTCTGTCATTGATGTATTTTTGTTCCTTAGGTGGAGGTAAAGAGAGCTGAACAACGCGACTCCAAATCAAGAATGAACACCCTGATGGGCAGTCCCCCAAGTATGCCGAATCCATACCAACAGCCCCCTGCAGGTCCTCCCACATATGCACAGTACCCCCAGCAAGGTGGGTGTAACTTATTGCCCTGTTGATCAACCTGTCACTTTTTTATTCTTGATTGTTCATTACAATTCTGCATTTTGGTTACCCAAAAGAGGGTAAAAAAAGAGGGCATTATATTGACATTTAATTTTTTTACATGGTGTGTAATGGGAAAACAAAACAACACCATCAAAGTCAGTGTTCCGGAGTGTTTCGGTGTTCCTGGTGTTAGTACATGCAGACCATGAAAGGATTTATGCCTGGACAAGCTAACATATTGTTTATTTCATGACAATGGCATAATGATTACCCAAGTTTAAAGAGTGTAAGAAATAATTATCTGCAATATTTTGTAAATCAACATCCTGTAGTCTATTTGTCTTACCTAACAGTGGAATAGACTCCAGTTGGGTGTATTGGACAACCCTCTTAGAGGAATGTAATGGTGTTTGTTATGATGTCCACAACTATAAGATTTATCTTTAATCTGTGATGGATATTGATGATCATCCCCTTGGATTCTCACTACCTGTTTTCATGAAGGTGTATTGGTATCAATAAGAGAGATGGCTTGTGTAAATGTTTCAGGGTGCAGTTTTGGCAAATGGTAAACACAACTCATAACTGGGAAGTACTTTTAGGGATTGTCATTTACTATTTGCACAACCCACTACTGAACCCAAAGAGAATCTAGAGCTGAAAAAATATTATAGCTGACTTTGGAATTGGAACATGAAATTCCATTTGAAACAAAATTCCAATTGGATAAAGTGCTCTACCTTTTCATATGTTCCATTGCTTCTGGAAAATTCCACCGGAACATCCAGGAAACTTGGGTTCCATTTGCTTGCCTACCAGACTATCTGGAAACTTTGTAAATGGTAAGCCACCAAGGAATTTTAATTACTATTGGGATTATTATGGTTAATGTCGTGTTGTTACTCTAATTTTCTAGCCACCTATGGTATGCAGCATCCTGTAGGAGTAGGGCGTGGTTATCCTGCTTATGGTGCTGTGGCTCCCGCCCCAGGGCAAGGGTATGCTGGGGCCCCCGGAGCAGTACCAGGATATGGCTATGGTAAGTAGCCTACTGACATCGTAGGTGGTGGTTACGTGAGAAACCTCACCCAGGCGCAAGTTTCAAAGTGGAATGCCTATTGAATACACCTTTGAATTGAATTGAACTTATAACACTTTTGCTGCCATGATCGAGTTTTGGTTCTCCTGAGCAAGTGCTATACAGTTCCTTATGTTCTTGACCGGAGAATTTGGCATTTGATTGATTTAGTATTTTTGATATGATCATGTTCTTAATTTTTTTTATCTCTTTGTGTGTTAGTGTATTGAAATTGTTAGGAGAAATTATAGATGGGTCGTGAACTTGTGGCATCAAAAGGGTTCAACTCCATATGTTTAAATGTTGCTAAAATACAGATTCCAGTCCAAATCAAGAGGCTGTTATTTGTTTACATGATGCATGTGCAAGATTTCTTACTGAGACAAGGTTTTGCCTCAGCATAGAAATCTGAGTGAACCAAATCTAGTATGACTCACTGTTATTTTTTATGGTTGTACCATGTAAATTGTCAATAGTAGATTTTTTATCATGAAGGCAAGTTTGATTTGGTTTGGTTGAAAAGTTAATAGAACTCAGTAGCATAACAAACTCAACTGATCAACAATGGTCAGTCCCAATACACAATCTACTGTTAAGTTGTTCAAACAAAGTCCGAGGAGAATGATTGTATGCTCTGTGCCATTGCCAGGAGTTGGAGCACCTGCTGTTCCCGCGTCACCGTATGGTGCAGCTGATCCCACTGCTGCCCCTATGTATGGACGAGGGAGTACACCTGGCAGAGAAGGCCCCCCTGGCTACCCTGCTCCAGGTTTGATACATTATATCATAGTTCTGGGTATGATTTTTGCACTGGTCCCTACTTCACTATGCATGCTGTACCCATAATGTTTCATTCTGCAATGACAAGAAATGTTTACATGTGCATTACCCTAAACAATTCATCTGCTGCATGCGTAATGAAGTAGGAACTTGTGCGGAAATCTTGCCTAGTTCTGTGTCATGGTGTGAAACAGTGCACCAGGGGTTTCAATAAGTTTTAAAGAAGACGGCTGACCATATTAAAGTAGGCGGCTGTAACAGGTGAGAAATTCTGTTACTCAAGAAACTCAAGGGACCAAAAAGAAATTTACAGTCGATTGCATCTACCCGTGAACGCACGCGCTCAAAACATGTTTTCACGTGATGTCAAACATCTGAGTTTCAGGCGTCAAACTTTGAAGTTTTCCCGCCCAAATGTGAAGTTATCCTTCTCGGCACTGCTCAAAGGGAAGATGTTTTCAATATCAACAAGGAAGAAATTATCAAAAAGGTGTCCCACTTTCAAGCGATTTGCGGAATCAAGTAAAAGAACTTGCGCAGGATTATTGTTTTTCAGAAGTTGCGAGAAGATTACGCATCAGCAAGGGTGCAGTTTCAAAATTCGTTAATCGAGGGAACTTCACATTTGGGCGGGAAAACTTCAAAGTTTGACGCCTGAAACTCAGACGTTTGACGTCACGTGAAAACATGTTTTGAGCGCGTGCGTTCACGGGTAGATGCAATCGACTGTAATGTTAGAAAGTAGGCGGTGATGATTTGGGAAGTAGGTGGCGAAATTCGCCGGTTGCCGGCTTCTATTGAAACCCCTGGTGCACACTTTCAGTACGCTTCCTGGTGTTTGATTTATGGTAACACACTATCTTTCCTGTTTGACATGTCGCTGTGTTAAACATGATCTGGAGGTTGTAGGTTTACTCCTATGGCAAAAGTCTGGATTTCCTTTTTCCTTTCGTGTGACATGCTGAGAAAATACATCTTTCGCAAATTCACGTGGCTCAGCACTCACCATCTTTATTATTTCAAAACCCATTCACTCAGATTCTAGCAAAATGCAGGATGATTGTTCCATGATCATAATTCATTAGCCTTGCTCCCATGAGTGTCTTATAACTCAGTGGTAGGGCATCTGAACTTGTAATTGGAAATTCATAGGTTTGACTCCCAGTGGGGAAACTTGGAAGTTCTTTTTCCAAGTTTGCTTGTTATTGTAATCAGTGCTTGATGCTAAGTTTTTTTGTAAACTTAGCATGGTGACTTTCACGTCTAAAAAGGTCGCCAGAGATATTATTTTGGTCACCAATTTTTTTTCAAAGAATGGTTTTAATTTTTCTGATACACATTGTGCCATGTTAAATGAAGGAGATATATTGTATCAAAATGGCCACGGTGCGAGTGAAAAGCATGGCAAGAAACAATGTGTTTTTCAAGTCTTTAAATAGCTGGTAATGACGAAAGAAGAACTGAACAGGTTTGTGGTCGTGACGTTTTACTATTTTTGGATGTCAAAACAAATCAAATGGCCAGGAAATAGGTCACCAAAATATGCAATCTTCCCGCAGTTTTTATTGCCAATACTCCCCATGGGGACCAAAACGGTCGCGGCTTGGAGCACTGGTAATGGAAAAATAAATTGTTCTCATATTCACTAGGCTCAACATTTAAGAAATAGAAAACATGTACCGTGTTTCTATCGAGTTATAGAAACACGAGTGGAAGTTTGGGAGAACGAGAAATGCTGTGGGAACACGAGCCGCAGGCGAGTGTTTCCACAGCTTTTTCGAGTTCTCCCAAACTTTCACGAGTGTTTCTGTAACTCAATAGAAACACGAAGAACATGTTTTCTATTTCTTTTAGAAAACACCGCGACGAAAAAAAGAAAAGCAACTTGTTAGCTTTGATTATCGAAATGTAAATTCTCTTTGCTCGCGTCATCATTACGTCAACAGCTCGTGCTAGTTCTGTGTTTCTATCGAGTTATAGAAACACGATTTCTAACCAATCAGCGCGCGTACTTTCTTAGGACTGTTTTCTAAATACCATTATTTTACATAAGTATGAATACTCAGGTGATTATACAAAATCGTGCACTCTGATTGGTTTGCCATCTCGGATTATCAGCTGATAATCACCTCAATGAACAAAATGGCTGCCAGTCGTTCGCCCGCTTTTGATGTGAATACTCACCGATAATCATTTCACCTTCTGTGACTAATTGTTAATTATCCCTTGTGTTTGATAATGTTACTACAACCCACACTGCTTACTGTACTGTCTCCCCAGGATATGCTGCACCTGCCTACAGTACTGGAGTTGCTCCTGCTCAACCAGCCCCTGTGTCAGCGGCATCAGCTTCATATCCACCTGACTTTGGGCGAGCACCTGCACCCCAAGCTGCACAGCCAATACCTGCTCCAGCTGCACCTCATGTTGACAATCCTGGAGCACCTGATTATTCTTCCTATGGTTAGTGAAACTGTAACATTTGTAGTAGTTTTTTGGTGGTCTGAGTAAAATTACCAAAATCTTTTACTGCCATGTACAGCATGATCAGTAACATTCAGAGGGTTCTCATCCAGTGCTGGATGTCAGGTAAAAAAATGGCATCTTCAATTTTTGAGCTGCCTACTTCAAGTAATTCTAAGGGTTTTGATTTTTTTCTAGAGTAGCCTTTTTAGAGATGTTCTATTAGAGAATGCATAGAATAGTATTTCTGAGCCCCTGCATTTAAAAATTGTCAGGGGGAGCGTGGCCCAGACACCCCTAGAAGCTTGTGCCTTTGGCATTCAAATTGTCAGCTGCCTATTTAGTTACCTACATTGTCTACTCATAAAATTATTAATGAGAACCCTGATTCATACTTCATAGCTTGCCAAGTGGCTGTTGAATCAATTTATAGCACCTATGGTTAGCTTACTGTAACAATTAGCCATCTGGGAATTGTATGAAATTGCATTTTTGCTGGTTGGAGTAAAAGGACCAAAGCCTTTTCCTGCAATGTATGGCATGGTCGGTAGCATTCATGCTTTAACTTACCGAATTCCTGTTGCACCAAATCATAGCACCTGTGGTTAGTAGTATTGGTGCACTCAAGCAATTTGGGAATTTTACAAATTTAGGTTTTTGTTGGTCTTCATAGATAGACCAAAACTCTTTCCTGTCATGTACAGAACTGTCATTATCATAAATACTTCGTTTAAGGTTGCAAACGTTTCTAGTGCACCTGACTATTCTGCCCATTGTTAGAAACTGTAGTTGTAAGATCTGAACAGTAGTTCTCCTTTAATAACTAATAATTAATATATATGATAATAATAATAATTAATAATAATAATAATTTATAATTAATAATAATAATAATTTATAATTGATAATAATAATAATTAATAATAATAATAATCATAATTTATAATTAATAATAGTGCCATGCACCTGCTTATTTAACAGTTTGGAGAATTTCATATTTAATTCAACTCAGTTTCCTCAAGTTGATCTCTTGCCCAATTCTCATCATTAGTTTTCTTGGTGATATATTGATAGTTAGAGGAGAAGTTGTGTATTGATCACATCTGGGAGTGAAAGGGCTAATATAATTTAAAAAAAAAAAACAGTTTAGAAGGTGAGCATGTCTCTGACAATCAATCATTTATTTTAGCACTTTCTGTTGAGGAGCTAGAAACAAGTTCTAAATATGAATGTGTAAGAATTTTAGAATCTCGTGTTGTGAATGAGTTCATGTTGCAATTTTTTACTTCTTGTTTTTTTCATTTTCTTCAGTACATGTAGCATCAGTGGATTGCTTGTCTGATTGAAAAAGCGAGAACCATTGCCTAAAATAAGTTTTTTATTTACCCTCTGGACAGGTTTAGGTAATTATCAACAACAAGACTTGCAGTATGGCCCAACTCGCACCTCTTTCTCCTCTGATGCCAGCTATGGTACATATAACTCTGCGGATCCTAATCAATATGGAGGCACAGCAGCTGTAGGATATGGAGATTCCTTTGGAAGAGGATCCAGCGCATCTCGTGGGTTTCATCCATATGGCCGATAGATTGACTCGTTTACATATGGCCATGTTTGCGCTGGAAACACTTTTGCAAGGCATTATGAAAAAAGGTCAAGGTATTCTAGCTTACTCGCCATGCTGTTGGGACAGCACTTTTGTGTGACAACATTGTAAAGAAAACAATCAAAAGATGCAGTGAGGAAGTTGAACAACGTTCTGAATTAATGATAGCTATTGTTGTACTTGTGATAAGGCTTCGACCCAGTTAGTTTTCTATCCACTTTCATTTACATTTTACTGTGCTCTCAACGAAATAACTTGGTGCAGGGCTGTGAATGTTCATCTAACATCTTGCTACATAGTAGATTTGTAAGTTCATTAAAGTTTCTCTGTGCAGCTCTAGCTTTCTTGTTGGTTAGCAATTCATGCAATGTAGCCATTCACTACAGAACTGCTATAATTAACCGTACTGTTTGGTTCTAACTTATTTCATTTGTGGATCAAACCATGCCATGTGTCCATTTCTTAAGGAGCTAGTGTGGCCATTATGTAGTAAGCTTCTAAACCGCACAGCCAGGGAATGGCATAGCTTGACCACTATTTTCAGAGGTACCAAACAGTACTGTACTGTGGTCCTGTTTGTTTTACTATACAGTGTGGTTCTTATTTTTTCATCTGTGGATCAAACCGTGCAGTGTGACCATTCTTTGTAAAGGTAATGAACAGTACTTTACTGTGGTACTGTTTGTTTTACTTTAAAGTTTTTAGATCCAGGAATGTATTCTAACCATTCTTTTGAATGGTACTAAACAGTACTCTGGTTCTGTTTGGGTTCCTCAACACTTGGCATTCATAGTATAAATACATGTAAGCCAGAGCCTTGCTTTAAAATGCCATTTCACATTGTTGGACTGTTGTACTGCTTGCTTCTAGTAGACCACAGAATGCAGTGTTGTAATTGCAGTAATTAAGTAAAGAAGCTCAATATTATTGTTTTATCAGTAACACATATTCATTGCACGAAGAAAGCCTTTTACGTTTTCTATTTTTACCAGTACTGTAGCATAGAAGCTAATGAACAAAAGTTGAAGTTTTCTGGACAGCTATCGAAATCTTAAGAGAAAGATAATTTTTTCTCTAAGTTTTCCTCAAAATAAGACTTTGGCTTTTAACCAAGTTGTAATTATGCTCTCACACAGAGCTGATATAAACTTAAACTTGAAGAAATCTACATCTGTAGATTATTTCTCATAGTTTATAAGTTGTTGTTTGCGGATGTTAAGTCGAATTAAAGAATAATATTGAGAACCATTTAAATGTCGTAAGTGTAGTGAGGTGGGTGTTTTTTCTTTCATGTATTTCAATGTTTCTTTACTCTTTTACTATCCAGATCTTGTTGTTGCCACTCAGACTTAAAATTCATATCATCTTGCCACTGTGTAATATCTTCTATGTATGTGACATTGCATATGGAAGTGCACACTAACCCTTTTCTGGTAAAAAAGCTTTTTTATTTTTTTTTTATTACAGTAAAAACCCGCAACTAAGAACCTACATTTTTGGGAAGTAGCCTAAACAGGTTCTTATATAAATGGTAGTTAACACAGTTTTAGGCTACTTAGGTTCTTAAAATAGGTTCTTAATTCTGGAGAAAAGCAAATAAAACTCAGCTGCAAAACAAGATGGTTATTGGCCTATTTTATTAAAAAAACCTCATTTTTACAGTAAAGAGAAGCTGCTTTTTTCTTCAAATAGGATTCTTGCACTGCAGCTGTAATGTACTAATATGATTTTAGAAAATAAGAACCTGTTTTCAGTTTTGAGGCTAAATAGGTTCTTGTTTATAGAGGGTATAAAATCCAAATTTAGGCTAACAGGTTCTTCATCTTCAGGTTCTTAGTTGCGGGTTTTTACTGTATGCAATACAAACAGTACAGTACTAAGACTACCTACACTACACAGGGTGAATTCTCCGGTTACTGCAAAGAATTCTCCGGCCAAATTTTGATGGCCTGAGCTAGTTTTAAATTTAGACGTGGAGCACTTTCAGAATGTTCTCCTGTTACTTTACACAATTCTCCTGCTACTAAAATTCTTATTGAAAATCCTGCTACAATCATCACATGCAAATTTACGGTTTTGTCAGATAACTAGCACAACTTACAATGCTGACAGCCTTTAAAAGCTTTTTCCCTGCTAATTCCTTGATATTTTAATGGCTGACAGATGACAGCCTTTAGCCAACCAAGTTAAGGATGTACTCAGAATCAGATTGGGTACTTAATGAAAATCAATCAAACTTGCATAAATCATAGAAATATTAAATCTCATAACTTTTGGTCTTTGTGACACACAATAATTATGTATTAATTTTGGTTGTCTATGCTTTGTTTGTACTGTACATACCTTTGATTATCAGTCAATAAAAGCTTCCAGAATGTTACCTCATTATTAAATGGATGTTTACTAACAGCTAATGGAAAACCCAGTTTAGGAATAAAGGCTGCAAGATTTTTTATATATTAATAGCTCTTCCCTAGGTCTTAAGCTTTCCTTTTCCATAACATATTTGTTTAGTTATAACGCCATTCATAGTTGCAGTATTTGGATTGTACACCATTCTCTGCTGGAATCCCACGCCTAGAATTCAAGTAGAAGCAAGTAAGGATCTCGTTTTTGCAAACAGCAATACTTATTATTGTTAAGTTTTTTGTAACAAAGAACCGTCTGTGAATCACCAATATTGACTTTGACTCAAGTTGCAGAAACGCCAGTCAAAAGTCAACAACCAAATGATCAGTGGATTTTGCCATTGCAAAAAACTATCCATTTAACTGTTAAAATTTAATATATATTTACATGTATTTATCTAATCCAGCTTCCAAGGAACTCCAAAGCAGAGACAAATTTGAGCTCGCAGGAGGATTTTCATCCATCAGACTCTCCACTATAAGGACATTGACACAGGTGGCCCAATCCCCACATTTGAAAGGGTTTGTTTTAACAGTGGAAAACTGAAATAGTGCAAACTCACTGAAATTGCTTTCGAATAGTCTGAGAATCAGATGGACAACATTAAATATCCCACAGGAACAAAGTAAGTCGATTTCAAAAGAGGTTAAATTTCCTTCAACTTAAAAACAAAACCATTGGACTTTCATACAAATCCTTCCAAATTGGGAGCTTGGGCCGCCTCTGACTTTAAATACCTACTTGACCCCAACAGCTGAATTGGCCATCAATGTGTCAGACTCAATTAGATGTAGAAAATAACCTTTCCAATACCTATTTCTGTAACCATAAAGTTTGCCATTCCAGATACAAGGAAAAGAAGTGAATTGACTGTACCTTACGTAACGACATCTATGTTCCCAAAGTCTCATGGTGGCATCTTCCAAGTCTGTGGTGTAGTTACTGCTCCAGAGTCTTTCTCCTACTGCCAATGCACGAGGCCTACGTATGGATCAAATACAGGTAACAAAGATTTTAGGGAATTACTGGACTTCACTTTTAACAAAGTTTTACTGTATTTTAAAGTTTCTCAAAATGTGTTTTTGATTTTCTAATAGTGGACCAAAAATCACTGTTGAATGGGTGGGCTGTGTTAACAAATGAAGTTGCAACCTATCCTTGTGCCTTATTATTTTTCAATTTTTCACTTTCACTTCTATGCTTTGCGTAGCTGTTCTACTTATAGTGCCATATATGCATTTCCTCATGTAAGTTTGCCGATTTGGTGTTAGATAAATTCCACATCAGTAGGGTAATACTTTACATGTGACATGCCAAATACTGGCTGAAAAAGATACCGTTGTATCAATGGGTGGTTTGGAGAGGATAATATTTTTAACTCGTGTGCTATTTGTTGGCTAGACAATAATCGCAAGTACTGTATTAATATTAATCTCCAAAAATATTGCCGAGTCGTTTTGATAATTAACACTTAACCCTTTCCCGTCCGACCGTGCCATATGGCACTCGCATGTACCACCCCTCAAATTCCCAAGCGTGCCATATGGCACTCCAGATAGCCGTCAATTCAAGCCAATAAAAAATGCTTATCTTTATTGTTTCTTCTGGCCTATTGTGTTTTAACCAATAGGGTTAGAGTGTAAGCCCAGTTCAAGCCAACTTTCAGGGGTGGTGTTTATACGAATTTATTGAGAAATTGCGAGTTCAAATTTGTCTGCGTAGTTCTACAATGGCGGCGCTTTTCGCTTCAGATAGCGGGGAAGAAGAGTTCATTGGCTTCACTATTGAACCTGGATTTGAGCAAAATGATTGTCAGTCAGAATCTGACATTTCTGTTTCGTCAGTTGACACAGAGGATTTGTCAGACCTCGATCTTTGCGATCAGGAAAGTGGCGAAGAAGACTAACAAGAGTGGAACGAGGATCCTGGTCCAGTTGTTGTGAATCCATTCGTTGCAAATACCGGCCTGACTAGGGACGTTCGAGGTTATTCAACCCTTAACTTTTTTAACCTAATGTCCAAGGAAAGCAATTTTGACAGAATTGCAGAGGAAACAAAACGTTATGCGCGGCAAGCGATGGAAACAAAACCGGACCCTGCTTGGCGTGAAACGGACGCCGAAGAAGTGAGGGCATTCTTCGCATTAAATATCTTGTTGGGATAAAACAACTGCCCGAAGTGTATTCCTACTGGTTGAAAAATCAGCTTCTCGGAGTCGCAGAAGTGCAAAAGATTTTTCCGATGAATCGTTTTGCGAAAATATCGCAATATCCTCATTTAAACGATAAGAGAAAAGAATTGCCACGTGGGCACGCAAACCACGACAAATTATTCAAAGTGCGACCTCTTCTTGATTCTATTGTAGAGGCTGTTAAAAGCGAGTACAGACCATCGAAAAATGTTGCGATCGACGAGGCAATGATTCCTTTTAAAGGAAGACTTTCCCTAAAACAATACATGCCGTTATGCGATGGAACAGTGATCCAATTTCCTAGCGCTCCAGTCGTGAAGACATACAACAACAACATGGGCGGTGTAGACTTGAACGATCATATGCGGGGCTATTACATGGTTGGAAGGAAATCGAAAAAATGGTGGCGTTGTCTCATGTGGTTCTTTGTGGACGTTGCAATTGTAAATGCATATATTTTAGAGAAACTATCCCCGCATCACCGATCAAGAACCCAACTGGCTTTTCGTTTAGATCTTGTTAAGTTGATGCTCGGAAATTTTTCGGCACGGCGATTGTCCGTAAGTTCTGGGCACCTAGAAGGAGGACATTGGCCTATAAACTTCTCCAAAGGTCGCTGTAAGCGCTTTTAAAGCGAAACAAGGAGACTTGGTGCAGAATGGCTTGCGAACTTTGCGGTAAACGCATCTGTTTAGACTGTTTTAAGAACCATACCGCAGAGGATCTTGCTTGAACATTGGCGGTAAATTTGAAAACTCGAGCTTGTAAAATTTTGATTTTTTGTAGTAATTTTTTGAAGAATTGACCATCGAATCGGTCCAAAATAGCACTAATAATTCTTTGTCACTTATTTTGTTCATTTAACAGGTTAGTTAGATGTAGTTTGTCCTCAAATGTAACAATTTTCTCCGAGACATCAGTGAGTTCATGAACAACATGGATGGTTTTTCTTGAGATTTTCATTTACTTAACTTGAACTCTTAATATTTGCTGAATGCGTGCATGAAAGAAAATATTTTTGGCAGGAATGGAAAGTTTATCATCTTAGGAACAAAGTTTCTTTCTATTGTTGTTTGAATAAATGAGTAGTTTCTGATATATTGAGTAAAATGTAAAGTGGTGTTACTTTGTGTTGATTTTGGTACCCGTGCCTTGGGCAGATGGGGTAGTGTTATACACAGTCACCCTCGGACAGGAAAGGGTTAATGACTGACCCGACGGGAACGGTGAATTTTGTTTCGCGAGAATCTCAATGTTTGCCAAGATGAAGTCAAGGGAAACACTGAGATTCAAGGGAAACAAAATTCACTATTCTCCAAGGAACCAGTCCTTAAGTGATTTGTTGTATTAAGCAAAACAAATGGGTCAAACCAGTGGGAAAGAAAAAAACACTTTATCAACAAATGACACGACAACATCAGGCCATCTTCAACTGCACGCTCTGATCACGTGCAATGTTAATAGCGGTCAACATTTTGCAGGTAAAAGTGAACCGATGTGATAGTTTTGCCAATGTTGCCCAGTCATGGCATGTGGCGGTAAACAATTTCATTGTTCGATCTGTCATGTGACCATGCATATGAACTAGCCAATGAATGCATGGGTGCCCTGTAACAGGAAAAGTGCGAGCTATCTAACAAATTATGTAATTAATGCATGACTTACCATTACAGTTATTTTCTAAAATTATTTTGATTATAAGAAATGTTTAATCGTTCAGGGAAGGAGGGGGTATTGCCATATAAAATGCTAACCGACACTGTACCATTGTTATTTTACAGTTTTACCATGTTCTTGGAAGTAAATTGTCTCCATCTACAAACTCTCCCCACATGCAGCCTGTACCACCAATAACAAGTTCTTTCTGTTCTTCGGTACCTATAGGCAAACAAAGGTGCGGGAAGAAGCTGATGTGACGAGACTACACCAGGTTAGTCTAAACAGGGCTGACTAATTGTAGAAATGTAAATGTGTTAGTTGCTAAAAAGGATGGTGCTGGATTGGTGGGAAAGTGAACAAAAACACACAAAAAATAGGTTTGTAAATATGAGTTATAACATAAGTTGTATCATTGTAAGATGGAAGAGAAGCTAGGTGATGTTTTGAGTATTAGCCCTTCATATGCAATTGTTGCTCTGAGAAAGGGCTACAAAACTAGATATGTTAGCTTCTCTTTCCTCTTCCTCTTCCTCCTGGCCTATAGCTGGCATCATATGTGGGCTGAGTTTGTTGGTTCTCTATTCTTCCCTGAGAGGTTTTTCTCCAGGTGTGCCAGTTTCTCCCTCCACAAAAACTAACTTTTGATTGGATTGGATTTGATTTGGTTTGTAAAGGCGCACACTTAAGCCAAAGGCCCACACGGCTGGAGCTTATCCCGGTTTTTGTAGCATGAAGCACCTGGGAGTATTATCTCCCCCCCCCCCCTGGATGGGATGCTAGTCCATCGCAGGATCACCCCCAGCTTTATATCGCTGGTACCCATTTATACACCTGGGTGGAGAGAGACAGTGTGGAGTTAAGTTTCTTGTCTAAGGAAACAACACAAGTTACCCCCAGTATTATATCGCTGGTACCCATTTATACACCTGGGTGGCGAGAGACAGTGTAAAGTAAAGTTTCTTGTCTAAGAAAACAACACAGTGCAAGCACCAGGGCTCGAACTCCAAACCTCCTGCTCGGAAGTCCGACACGCTAACCACTACACTACTGTGCCTCCTTTGATTTGATTTAATTTAATATGATGTGATTTGATTTAACTTGTGCTTTACAGTGTCCCCAATTAGTATGTCAGTGCTTGATACAGTTGGCACTCAAATGAAGTTCATTGTTATATATTATTATATGGCTTCAATAGTATGCACGCTCTGGTTGGCTGCTGAGCAGGCAAGATTTTCTTGTAATGGCCGAGCATTATGAAAATTTTCCAAAAAAGTTTTTTTCCTTTTAATATAGACCAACGTCTCATTTTCAAAGAAACTATTTTTTGTCACTTTTTGTGTTTCTGTTCAGTGAACATGACCTCATATGACCTCTTGTGTGCGCAAGTGGATATTGAAAAACCCTTCCCTTTTTCTATTTCAGTGCTAAAAAGGACATATTATAAACAACTTGTTAACCTCTTCTGTTGCTCAGTAAATACATCATGAGAGAGAGAGAGAGAGATTAAAACAGAAATATTAGTTTGATAGTTACTGGATTTCACCTTACCATCAAAATTTGTAGGATTGCAATTGTAGTACTGCAATGAGAGAAGAATGTATAGCCAAGGTTACTATAAGTCTATACTTTATTTTCATGACTACTATATATTTAAGTGCATTCCCTCTTGGTGCACCAAAGGAACCAGTAAGATCTGTGTTCATAGTGTAAAGTTGACCCAAAAAAAATTCAACAAAAGAACTAGACAAATATCCAGCCCCGTTGACTGAACAAACTTGGCCAATAAAGGATATTTATTTTTTTTCTCAAGCAGCTGAGCAGGCCAGAATACTAAATCCTCAAATTTGATTGGCTAATCATGCACACGTGACTGGTCCAGCTTTTCACAATACAGCCTACGGGCCGGATTTATTCCCCGCTGTTGCAATTTCCTATCTCTTTTCTTACTTTAAAGAGAAGACATCCAAAAAAATAAGTTATTTACTGGGCTAGGTCGGTCAGTGTAGAAAAAAACTGTGCCCTTGGTGTGGAGTATATGGCTCTCGACCTTCAGCCTCTGCCTGTACTCAAGACCTCACGGGCACAGTTTTTTCCCATACAGACCTCCCACCCGGTAAATAACATGTATATTACATGGCCATATTTATTTTGGTGGGACATTACAGGAAATCAGATCAGGGCTGAGTTGTTCAAAGCAGGGTTAAGGTAACCCAGGGTTAGTGCAAAATTTAAATGCAGATATGAGAACTTAAAAAAGCACATTCAGTGTAATTCTTTTTGAATACAATTTGATGATTGTATGCTCTGAATAAAACAGAGACAGTTAACAAGAGGAAAAGAAACTCATGTTAATAGTTAACCTTGGGTTAGCGCTAATCGACCTTCAAAGAACCGACCCCAGGCAGCCAATCAGAACTCAGGACTTGCCTCATCTTGCGTTCTCAAGGAACAAGCCGTATAATGATAAGAGTTTCTTACATTTTTCCAATCCTCTCCATAGTGTATGTAATTGAGGTACCAACAGGAAGACAGTATAACTTGTAGTCCTCTGCTGGTCATCTGGCTCATGACATCTTTCCAACCTCCCTTCCAGACATTGACAACAGTGTCAGGGAGGACCTGGGTATTAGTGGCAGCTTCTTGCCAAACAACATAGCTCTTGCCCAGTCCTCCGACAATATGCATCAGGCTTCAAGTGAAAGGACAAAAAGATGGTAATTAAGTAAAGCCATGTTTTTGTTTGTTTATTTGTTTTTTTTTTTGCCTGCTGCAATCTGATTCACAGTTGTGGGTTAAACAAACAGTGTGTGGACTATTTCTATTCAACTGTTTAAATTCCATCCCAGGATAATTGAGGCCTCCAAAGGGAAACTGCAGTAATTGGTAGTTTAGTGTTAAAAAGTAGAAATGGTTCATATGTAGCCTGCAAAGCAGGCGTATTTTGGAGCGCGATCCATGGGAATAACATTGTCCTGCCATCTTGGACGTTAAAACTACTAGAGAGTTGGGGCGAGTCAAAAACTGATTTTAATTGGAGAGGCTGATGGGTTTAAAATAGGAGAGGGGGAGGGAGAGGGGAGGAAAAAAATATGTGTTTTCTCCTCTCGCCTCCCTGTCCCTCCCCCATTCCACTGCCCCTCCCTCTTAGTCTTTTCCGTTGCTTTTTAAGATGGCAGCCACGATCAATGTACCTCTGAGTTTTCGTTAAAAAACGCCTGCTCTGCTCTTCTAGTGTTAAAAACTAGAAAT
>OX453283.1:6149937-6152437 GCA_949710005.1 Ricordea florida | reverse complement strand
TCTCTTCTGTAGAGGGTTAAAGAGGAGTAAAAGACAAAGAGCAAGCGAAAGCAGCAAAGCTACCTGTCCACTTAGCTGAGGGAATGTTTGACTGACAAAAGGGAATGACTGATCATCAACGACATGCCAGTGAAGAACATTGAACTTGCTGTAGGACATGGCATCCTAAAAAGGACAATTAAAAATTCTAACATTTAATTTAGTAGTAAAATACAATCATAGTTAATTAATAGGATGCATAATGTACGAAAGTTAATTCTTTAATCCTTTCACTCCCAAGGGGTCTCCATTTGACAAGTAAAATCGTCTGGCATTAGAGAAAGATCTATAAAGTCACTCTTGGGTGTGAAAGGGTTAAGGGAGATAGTTTTTTAACCCTTTCACTCCCAAGGGGTCTCCATTTGACGAATAAAATTGTCTGGCGTTTGACAGAGTAAGATCTATGGAGTTACTCTTGGGAGTGAAAATTGCATTCCATATTATTAGAAAAGTAACAACAACTTAACAACACCACCTTTACTCATACACCACACACTGAAATACACAAAGATTAAAAAAGTAATACATAGGATATAATGAAAGTACTATTGCATAATTATGATCTAACATATGTTTTGGGGGGGGGGGGAGTGTGGGGTGGATTGATATCAATTATTATACCTTTAGTGTAGTGGTCAGTGTTTGGCAACTTTAAGGCATTCTCACCCCACCCTACCCCCCTTTTCAATTCCCTTTTCGCCCGTCCAAAGTGTCGTAGTTGTCCATCTACTTGAAGCCCATGACAAGAAACAAGAGAAAATGAGAAAAGAGAACATAACCCCATCTGATATGATAAGGGGACAGAATCTATTTTAAGCGCAGAATCTATTTATATCGATCTCGTTCCATGGCTGCTTGGTTTCCCCATGGTGCATTGAAATTACAACCACGTGAGGAGAGGGACTTCAGCCATTGGTCAGTTAAAATAGTCTCCAGATCTAAGAATAGATTCTGTCCCCTTATCATAGTAAGAGAACCCAGTATGGAAGAAGAGTTCTCTTGCCTCATTTTCTCTTGCAAGAAATCATTGCACATGATGTAGCATTATTATCATATTGTAGATCATTTTTTTCATGGTTGGTGAGCTGTTGTTATTTGGTTAAAATTTATTTATTTTATTGTTTTGACAGGCAAACAGCTATGAACAGGAGCAAAGCTTGGTCTAAGTTGAACAAATTAAGAGAAAACTCACTATAAACTTCAAAATAACTGACGTCTCCAAGTAGTGCCTGGCAGTGTCAATCATAAAGCCCCTGTGACGAAATCTTGGATAATCCTTGATAGTGGTACCATTGACCTGGTACTGCAGAAATCAGAACAACAATGTTATCTTCTACGAGTACACCATGAACTCACAAATGACCAGCTCCCAGCTGGCTTGATAGCTCAGTTGGTTAGAGCATTAGTATTGTGGGGATAGTTTCTAAAGAAACTGGTGCTGCGTCGGTGGGGAATTGAAACACAAGAAAATGGGTAAATCAAACGAGTTGATTAAGTAAGTTATACCACCGTAAGGTAAAAGGGAGGGGCTGATGTTTCGAGCGTTAGCCCTTCGTCGAATATGCACGGCGTGGAGGTCGACATGACAAATTCTGGTGAGTAGCCTCTGTCCCCCCCACCCCCCCCCCCCCCCCTCTTTGAAAAATCCTGGATACGCCCCTGTAAACAAATGAAAACCTACCAGTCCATTCTCATCTTGGTGTACAACCTGACTGAATGTTTCGAGGCCTGCAGCATAATAAGGAAAAAATTGAAAGAAAGAAAAGGCGATTGTAGTCAATGACAGATTCATTGAAACGTATATAAAGGCTGCTTAATAACCAAAAAGCACACTCTTTAATTTTTTTTTGGTACTCACCTCGAAGTGCACCCCACACTGTTTTAGCTGTCAAAGTTGATATGGCAGGTTCCACAACAAGATTGTCTTTAATTTAAAAAACAGATATGAGAGAAATTCAACAAATCTTTAGGCTGAATAACCTAAGAAGGTTATTGACCAGCTGCAGTTAGAGGACAAGTTTAAAATCTGATCCCCTAGCTACTTCATTGCTAATTAGTTCTTTGCAGCCCTCTCCCTGATATAGCAAGAGATACCACAATGGCTTCTGAGATGATTTCTAGAGCCTTAATTATTCATCCTTTGAGCCCTAAAGGGGTCTCCATGTGACGAGTAATATTGTCTGGCATTAGCCTTCGTATAGCCGCACCCTTCCCCCGAAGGAAAAAACGGGAGGAGGGAACTTTTTCTCCCTTTTTTCCTTCGGGCAGAGGGTGCGGCTACACGTAGGCTAGTCTGGCATTAGCCAGAGTAAAATCTATTAAAATAAGTCAGTCTTGAGGCTTTAACCCTTTCAATCCCAAGAGGTCTCCATTTGATGAGTAAAATCGTCTGGCATTAGACAGAGTAAAATCTATAAAGTCACTCTTGGGAGTGAAAGGGTTAAGGGAGATAGTTTTTAAC